>OENT01002110.1:0-19671 GCA_900239685.1 Rotaria macrura | reverse complement strand
GTGATCAATTTCATTTTGTTTCTCTTCAAGCGATATTTTAAATCGATCACAATCATTATCTATTGTTATTTTAGTTTCTTTCATTTGATCAATAGTAGAATACAATTGAGAAATTTCATTTTGTTTATCTTCGAGTTGTTTTTGAATTTGCTCGAGATCTTCAGTTAGCTTTGAATTGTTTACGTTTATTTCATCGGTCAAGCTAGCAAGACGAATGATTTCATTTTGCTTCTCTTCAAGTAATGTTTTCAATTGTTCACATTCAATATTTATCGTTTTATTAGTTTCTTCTAGTTGAGTTTTTGCTGTCGTAAGTTGAACGATAGTATTTTGTCCATCTTCAATTAGATTTTCATTTTGTTTACTAATTTCTGTATTGCACGTTTTCAGTTCATCAATCAGATTCGTCATATGAATAATTTCATTTTGTCTATCTTCAAGCACTTTTTGTAAACGATCACAGTCTTCTACTAGTTTTATATTCTTCTCATTGATTTCTCCATTGATGACTGTAAGTTGATTTATTTCATTTTGTTTTTCGTTTAGTCGTCTATCGATCTCGCCATGTTCTGCAGTAACAATTGCATAAGTTTCTTTCATTTGATCAATAGTAGAATAAAGTTGAGAAGTTTCATTTTGTTTATCTTGAAATTGATTTATCGTTGTGGTAAGTTGATTAACTATATTTTGTTTATCTTCGAGTTGTTTTTGAATTTGCTCAAGATCTTCAGTTAGCTTTGAATTGTTTACATTTATTTCACCGGTCAAGCTAGTAAGACGAATGATTTCATTTTGCTTTTCTTCAAGTAATGTTTTTATCTGTTCATATTCATTGTTTATAGTTTTATTATTTTCTTCTAGTTGATTTATTGTTGTCGAAAGTTGAGTAATTGTACTCTGCTTGTCTTCAAGCTGATCCTTAGTACGTTCAAGATCTTCAAGCAATTTCAAATTCTTCTCTTTCATTTCATCGTTGACTGTAGTAAGATGATGAACTTGATTTTGCTTCTCATTTATTTGTTGATCGATGTTTTCACGTTCTGCAGCAATGGCTATGTGTGTATCCTTCATTTCTTCGATGGTAGAGTTAAGTTGTAGAATTTCATTTTCTTTATGTTCAAGTACTTTCTGAATGCACTCAATATTTGTTACATGAGAGGTTTTGAGTTCATCAATAAGAGAATTCAATCGAATTATTTCATTGTTTTTATCGTCAAGTTGTTGTCTATTATCTTGCAGCTGTTTTATTGAAACATTCAAATCTTCTTGTAATTTCGTTGATTCATTTTGTGCAAATTTAAGATTTTCAAAATCATTACCATATTGATTCAATTGAAATTTTTGTTCATTGATTAGTTTTTCAAGTTGATCGATATGTGTTTGCTGTTGTTCGATCGATATTCGTTGTTCGTCTTTCAAGGACAATATTGATGACTGGTTTAATTTTTCAGTTTCTTCCATTTGTAATCTAAGATGATTGTTTTCTTCTTGTAATTTTTGAAGATTTATATCAAAATCATTTTGTTTTTCACCTAGTAGCTTTGCAATTTGTTCTAAATGTTCTTGCTGTTGATTTTCAATAGTTTGCTTGAGTTGAACACAGTTAGCAATGGATTCATCATAATCTTGTTGTGATTTTGCAAGAGAATTTCTCAGTTGATCAACTAAATCATCTAGTAGTAAAAGATGAATACAAACTATGAGGGTTATCACAAAGAAAAAATTTTTAGTCTAGCTAAGTAACGTTCTTCTTTAATCGAGACATCGAAATCAACGACTATTATGTTTTCTCGAGTTTATAGCCTGAAGTGTCAGAAACAGCATCTGTGTATCTTTTTCTGAAGTCGATGATTATTGGTGCCATATTTCAATGTTAAGAAATTGCAAACGCAAAAACAATAAATGTTTTTTTTTGTATTGAAATGCTTCCCGATAACAGTGACTGAATAAAATTTAATTCTTGCTATATGATCTGGAAAAGGAAAATTTAGCTCTTCAGTTACATAGTTAATTTTTTTTATACGTGATTGAGTACGAACCAAGAAAGACCTGCTCGGTAGTTTATTGCTTAGTCAAGTGTGAACTCACGAAATATAATGCAATCTATTTCAATAGTTTGAGCTTTTTATCGATCATCCATTACGAACCTTGAAGGAAAGAAGATGAGCATCGAAGCTGGAAAGAGGACTTTCAAATTTCTTCGGACACTTGAAAAATTACTATGATTGTTTTATTAATTTTTTCGATAGCTTTATTCTTGGACTAAGAATGAAAATTGGGAATTTATTTTTTAACACTATGAATATTCATTCTGTGAGTTCTACAATTGTCTGGTTTTCTAAGTTTTAGTTCTTTAAATATTGATTAAGATTTTCCATAAAAATTTGATCGCGTCTCAGAACGAGTAGCAAGTCAACTTGCAACTTCGACTTCTGACGTTCTTTAAACAAAATATTCAATAAAATATATGCATTAGACAAATTCTCTATTTGCTAGTGTTTCTTGTGAAAACATTAAACGTAGTTAACAAAAGTAAACTTGAATACGAAAATCACTGATTAAATCATGTCAATATCAAAATGGTATTTAAATAGTTACAGAAAGACTTCGACATTTATCATGAATGTAGATTCATGAGATAGTTCGAAATGGTTTTTTTTTAAGTAGGAAATTTTTCCAGAGAAATTAATCATTTCATTCCGTTTGATGGGAAATAGAAATGTCTAATCGATTGATGACTATGGAACTTTGAAGATTTATAGTTATGAATATTAATAAAATTTCAACCAACCTTTCAATTGTTCTTGGGTATGTTGTAATTCATTGCTGCTCTGTTCATTTTCATTCGTTAAACATTCTTTGAGTGTCTGTATTTGATGATTAAGTTGCTCGATTTGTTCTTTTTCATGATTCATGCTATGACGTTCATCGATTAGTTGTTGAATACGTTCGAACAAATCTGTTGCTTCGGTTGACGGAAGAATAGTCTCGATATTTTTAATCGTTTCTCGTAGTTTATTCAATTCTTCAGTTAGATATGAAATGTTCATCTGTTGATTTGACAGAATGAGATTTACATCTGTATATTGATTCATATCTTGTTGTAGAGATAGTATTTGTTTTTGAAATTCATCATTAGATGTTTGTAATTTTATTTTTTCATCGATTAACTGTTCAATATAATTCGATTTTTCATTAAAATTTAGTAATAAATTGCCATATTTTTCTTTCAAATCCTCATCAATTTTGTTCTGTTGTTTTACTCTATCAAGTTCATTTTCAAGTTGTCGAAAAGAGAAACATGTAGATTCTAATTTTTCTTGTAATCTTTGTTTATCTTGTAATAAAACAGTTATATCCGAATCAAAATGTTCTTGAACTTCCATAGATGCTGTTGGTACTTCGTCTGTATGGCGATCCTAAAAATAAAAGGAAAACTTGCTTCCATATTTGCTATTCAATTACTTCGCTTATCGTCATTTGTGTCAAAATAAATAATAATTAACTATTAAGCTAACTATAATATTCCCATAGTGATTTAATACATATATACAATACATACAATACAAAATATCATGCAAGATGCATTTCAAAAGTTAACGTTTTTGAGAACTATATAGGATTATTTTGTTAATGGACCCACTCACCAGCATATTTCTTACAAAATGCTTCAAACTGAAATGGTCTTCTCCTTTTGTAGTTGCCTATAAATAAATATATGTCGGGAACATATATCTACTTAAATTTTGTTTTTTCATATTTGTGTATGCCTAGTCTTATATTCTTTTTTTTTGTAGGTTTCCGTAAATATTAGAAGAAAAAGACAAATGGGAAAAGAAATTTACTTTCATCAGGGACTCGATTACAGTTTGTTTTTCATTTAATTTTTGAACAAGATCATCATGTTGTTTAGTTAGTTCAGCGTGCTTGTCTTGATGAATTTTCATCGCTTCGTTACATCGATTAAGTAATGCTTGTAGTTTAGAATTCTAAATTACAATTATGAAGTTATTGTAAAAAATGAATTGAACAAGGAGTATTTTGCTTTTCTCTTGGAAGTAGTCGAATTTAATCCTCCTCTGTATTTGTGTATATTTTTCATCAATGCTTTTCTTGTCTGATCTATTGACATATACTGTCACTGTATGTCGTATGATGAACAAGTGCGATATGTTCGAACTGATGGATAACCTTGAAATTATATTCATATCGTTAAAAATTTCAGTTTACTTTGGAGTGTTTACGATTTTAGTTTAAGGTTAAATTATTTCAATGAATGTCGTACTATGATTTTGAATTTCGGTACATCAAGTGTTTTGATTCGCTTCTGTCCTTTTAGTTCAGTTCAGTGACATTAAAGTTAGGCTATTATCATAGTTGTGTCTTAGGATGGATATAACAATAAAGTTTATTATATTCAAGACAATCTATTCTTTTTAAGGTTCGTCTCAGTGCGAAATATAGGTTTAGATTTGAAAATCGATCTTCGTGAAGAGATCATCACATTCATTGGAAAAACATCTATAAAATTATAGCATCCTTACAAGCTTGAGTCATGGACAAGTTTAATCTGTTGTAGCGCATTTATTTCTCTGTATAATGTAAATCGTGCACATAGTCCTAAATCCGAAGCAATACATAAGTTGAAAGAGTTTGCTCGCATGAATATATAAGAGGTTCGTTCAAAATTATAGGTTGTAGCGTCTACTACTAGACAAGGAATCACTGGACTCATGAAACGATTGTCAAGAATTCTTAAATTTTTCAGTATTATGACTTTAAATCAGCGGGGTATAGTCGTTTAAATTTGGCATGAAAACAATTTAACCTTTTCATTAAGTTTTTCAATTTCTTGTTGATCAGTTTCATGTGGCAATTGAATGAGATCTTGTTGTGCATTAAGCTAGTAGCAGTTAGAAAATACAAACATTTTCTTGTATGATAAAACATGAATAAATTTACTTTCAAAGTCAGTTCTTCGATTCTATAATCTCGCATTCGTAGTTCTTTTTGATGCAAACACTCAAGTTGTTCTTTAGCTTGTCGATCAAGCTTAATCTGCTCACGTAATTCTGAAAATCGTTTTATTGATGAGTCTTGCTGTTGTTGCAAAAGATTCTAGAAACAAAAGCATTCTTAATTACAAGAGATTCATTTCTATTTTATCCTATACTTTGATATTTTCTTTTTCTCGTTCGACTTCATCGTAAGCATGTTTCAATTGATTAAATTTGTTTTTGTAAATAGCAAGCACTTTTTGCATTTTCATCATTTTCTAGAATAATTCATAGAGTAAGAATAAAATCAATATTAGTAAACCTACAGTATTGCTTTCATGATCACTTTCATCACCACCATGTTCAGATTCAATATCCGATGGTGGCATATAAGTACGTTGTGGTGAGACATAATTCATGCTTGTGTTCGGACTTTGACCAACACTGAATTGACTTATATCACTTGAAGCTGAATCTAAACGAGAACGATTGTTCTCCTTGAAAGAAAATAGTATGAATTAGATTTTTCAACGGAGAAAAGTTTTGCTGTTACAATATTATCATCACGACTGGTAATGGAAGATGTTCGAGTATCAGAATTCCTCGATATGGATGTCTAGAAAGTGACACAGATAGAATATTGAATGGAACGTTGTAAGTAGTTTAAAACGTACTGAATCTGCTGATGATACAGCCGATAGTAAACTTTGATTTGTTTTGCTAACTTGACTTCCTATTTTCTCCTTCAAATTTTTAAACATAGCGTAATAATCTACTAATAAATTGTGAATATTCTAATCCTAATTAATGTTGACGTGTACTGTGTTTTAATCTTTTTGATACGCTTGCTTGTTTTTACTATTTTTCAATCAATCCTATACGTAATTCGTCATTTTCCTAAACCAATCAGATTCCTTAACATTATATTACAAACGCTATACATAATCGTGCATGTATACTATTGTAACGTAATCGATTACTTGTTTTAAAACGTATTAAAACATTACAAAATATTGCCATTTGTCATGACATTTTCGCCCACGTCGGGATCAAAGCTAAGTTAGATGTCGCTTTTATATCAGTCTCTGCTAAACCATAAAATCTATCGAACGGTCCTGAATGTTTGTTTGCAGAATATTTTTTTCGTAGAATGCTAAGGAAATCGAAACCATATAGGCACACAAATTATCTTATAAAGCATTTCAACATAGAGACGTCATAAACCTTTTATTTCTTCAAACGGTTATAGCATTCAGACCAGCGCTCCGAATGATGGCATGGGACAAATTTTCTTCATCTGTCCCATCCCATCTCATCGATTTAAGAATCGGCCCATCGTATCCCATGGGACGAATTAAAAAAAATTTTTTGCCCCATCCCATCCCATCTTGTCCCATGGGATTTTCATGCAATATAAAATTCTATCAGCTTATCAAATAAATTCAAAATGTTCATATTGCTGAAAATTCTTTTATTTTTTCACTTTTCAAATACAATCTATTTTAACAAATAGAAGAAGAATTAGCTCAAGTTTCTTGTATCCTTGACAGCACAAAAAAAGTAATTACCATAACAATGATGCTTTAGAACAACAGTATTCTTAAAAGGAGATCGACTTATTTTTACTTCACTTCTTGCCTTTCTGATTCGTCGTAATATTCAAGGATATTTGAAGTCGCAATGCTTCGTCAAAGAACTGTTCTGAAGCTATACAGTTATATAGTGAAGCTGAGCACAGAAAAGAAATTTTATTTTCTTTATGAGAGTTAGAGGTATATTTAGATTCTCGAAAAAGGAAATCATCGAAATTTTGCAAGTTTCCTCCAACGCGATAAATGCTCAGTAGTGCATCAAGCAATAAGATTTTTAGAGATATTGGAAATTTCAAATATTTCAGAAATTTCGGACACTAGATGATTTTTGGAAACACCGAAAAATTTAGAACCGAAACAGTTGGACTTTGAAACTTCCAAAATAAAAATTTTGGAAGTCTAAACATTGGTGGAGATTCATGAGATTTTTGTGACAGGACCCATCATGATGATCCAGGAATGAATACATGATCGAAGAACGACCCTCAATAGAAAACAAGAACGAAAAATGAGATTGACTCTTGTCAATGTCTACGAGCATCATCTTTTTTACAAAAATATCATAATCGAAAAATATTTCATAGGATGAATATAAAGAAAACAATCGAGCTTTGCTGTTGGTATCCTTTCTTTTCAAGTTGAAGTCTTGAAGTTGCAGGCTTCAACTATACCTAATAGAATATACTACATAGATTGCACGATCGATCAATAAAATATTTTTCTGCTATAGCTAAATTACTGTACTACATGATCCCAAAATTCAAGATCATGATCGTGATCGTGACTAAAAATATCCATCACGCAGTACACTAGATGGGATTGTCCCATCCCATTCGGAGTTCTGATTCAGACGGATGATGCCAGGTACGCAAGAATCTAATAATTAGATTTTAATGTTTTCAGGGAGAACCTTCTGAGAAACCCAGGTTGAACGATAGGGTTCATACACGCGCCCCGTCTTTGGGTGGTATATCGAGCGCAGCATTACGCACCGTACCATTATGAAATAGACCTGTGACGTTCTATGTGGAGAACGTCCAGTTTCCATCCAGGGGTGTAATGCTCTTGCTTGAGTGCATTGTATAAATGATGTTTAACCTTCCCTCTTCATTTCTTCTCAATAATGAATCGTCCTTACTTCATTGTCCTCAATCGTTCTTACTTTGTATCCTTAGTTTCTGTTCTTACTTTCTTTCATTATCTTATTGTTCTTATTTCACTGTCCTTCCCTTGACTTCGTATTCTTTCTTTTCATGCTCTATTCTTCTTTGTAATGGGTGCGTATATAAGCAATGGTTTTTTATGTAAACGATGCGATTATATGATACGAAGGAATAGAATAAAGTGTAATTCCATCAGCACTAGTCTCCCTTCTATCAGAAATCGTCACAATTTGGCGACCCTGGCACTCTGAATCTCTCTTTTGCCACATCATACTGCAGCTCATCTCAACCTGTTATTCAATTCAACGATTCTCATGGCCGAACCTAAAGTTCCGATTGACGACGCTGTAAAATACATCTCCTCAACTTTATCACAACATGCTGACTCCATTCGTCGTCTCCAGCAAACCCTCGATTCCTTACAACCAGAACTTCAAACGCAAATATCTACATTACGCACGGACACGCAACAGGAACTACGTACGCTAGAAGCCAACCTAACCACTGCCCTGGCGTCAAAAGACACTTTATGGTCCCAAGTCTCTGACAGCATTAAAACCCTTCATACCGACTTAAACGAATTAAAAACCCTTCTGCACAGTCGTCTTGCATCAACGTCCCCTTCCCCTGATCATCGCTCCCCCCACACTACTTCTTTTTCTACAGATATTCGAATTCCACCCACATCACAACCATTCCGTAACACCTCTCCTCTGCCTACCTACATATGCCCACCGACAACTTTACAACCAACCAACACGATAGTACTCCCTCCCACTCCATCATTACCAACCTTCTCTGGTAAACCGACCGAACGTCCTCGTCAATTTTTACTCCGTGTTACTGAATACGCCCGCACCATCAACAACTGGTCCCTGGACACCCTTCTCCGTGGCATTTCTCAGTTCCTTAAGGGTGATCCCTTCGAATGGTACTGCCAACTTCATCTTACTAATTCTGCCCCAACCGATTGGCATCAATTTATACTTCGTTTTCTTGCCCAATTTCAATCACCTATTAAGGCCGCGCAACAGGAACAAGAATGGACGGATTGCCGTCAACGAGAAAACGAAACAATCAACCAATTCGTCGTACGTCTCCGTTCTCTTTGGCTCGAACAGAAACCGGACGAGACTGAAGACGATTTCACGAAACATCTTTTCTGTAAGATGCGCCCGGATATGCTGGCTCTTATGACGTTTTCACGATCATCCTCGCTCGATGCCATTATCATCGAAGCCCAAAAGGTGGAAGAAATTCTCTTCCTTCGCAACAAGGAGCAGCGGCTACGTGACATTCACATACCCAAATCCGATTCCACCGGCAAATACATCCCTCCTCTCATGACATCGTCTACTCGTCCCCGACCTCCCCCACGATTCCAACGTCCCACAACAACAACACCATCTCCATCATCACGAAATCCAGTTACATGTTGGCGTTGTTACGAGACTGGTCATTACTCCACAGAATGTCCCCTTAATGACGTTCATAGAACCCCAGATCCACTTCCCTTTACTACCAATACTTTTCCACCCCGCTCAAAAAACTTATAAGGAGTTTTTGTGGAGCGGGACCACACGACTCCTCTTTTCTCCCGTCTACTTCGATCCATCATATTCACACCATCGCTACTTCTTCCCCATAGCCCCTTACTGTTCATGGTCGAATTAGCTCTCTACGCGTAGTATTCCTAATCGATACCGGTTCTTCCCTCTCTCTTATCAACTCCGACCTCTTTCATCAACTCGATCCTAATCTCACTGCTTCTCACCGCTTACCTAATCCATCCCTATCGTTACGACTTGCCAATCAATCTCTTCTTTTCGTTCAATACGTATTACGTCTCCCAATTACATTTCAAAGAATTACCCATTGGCACACTGTCTATGTTGTACCTGATCTTTGGCGGCCCTGCATCGTTGGCAATAACTTCATTCGAACACACAATCTTCACATTGATGGTGCTCGGCAACGAGTATATTTCCCCGATGCTTCTTCCATACGTCGGAACTCTCCCCAAACCCCCCTCCGAGGTCGTTTCTTTGCTAATTGCTCAATCACTCGCAACCACCACCGCCTACCACCTTGTCACATTCCACATCGATCGACTGCTAACACCTCGTCCAAAACCGTCTCTATTCCCCTCCTTCCGCATTCGACCGACTCACGAATTCCAAACGATCAAGATTACCATTCACACATAAACGCACTGCATTATCCTTCATTTTTCCACCTAAACACCATTCTCCATTCTGATGAACTTCCGGATTTCTCGAACTCGATTCTATCTCTAGTCCAACAAAACAAACTTTCTGCTCTCCTTCATTCCTTCCCTCAAGTTTTCACCAACACCCCTGGCCGCTCTAACCAAATTCAACATCATATCGAACTCCTTCCCGGCACCAAACCTCGCAATTCTGCACCATATCGCTACGCACCTGCTCGTCGACAAATAATTGAAGAAAAAATCACTGAAATGCTGGATCAAGGAATCATTATTCCATCTAAAAGCCCTTGGGCGTCACCGATTGTCCTCGCTCCTAAAAAAGACGGCTCGCTCCGTTTCTGTATTGACTACCGCAAATTGAACGAGGTTACCATACGTGATGCGTACCCAATTCCACGGATTGACGATACCTTGGACGAACTTCACCACGCTCCGTTCGTCTCCACCATAGACCTTCGCTCAGGCTACTGGCAGGCCGAAATGGACGAAGCCAGCAGACCCATCACTGCATTTGTCACTCATAAAGGGCTATTCGAATGTACTGTTATGCCTTTCGGTCTCACAAACGCCCCCGCTACTTTTCAACGTCTAATGGATATCGTCTTGGCTGGTCTCAAATGGAAATGTTGCCTAGTATATCTTGACGACATTATTGTTTACTCGGGTACCTATGAACAACATCTTTCCGATCTCCGTAATGTCTTTCAAGCTCTTGCCGATGCGCATTTGACCCTTAAAGCTTCAAAGTGTAACTTCTGTCGCCGTGAAATGAAATTTCTTGGACATCTTATCACCCCAGACGGCATCAAACCTGACCCCGGTTTGACTTCTACGATTACCGAATTTGCTCAACCCACTATGATTAGAGCAGTACAAGCCTTTCTTGGGCTCACTGGCTATTATCGTCGCTTTATAAAAAACTACGCAAAGATAGCGGAACCACTTTTGGCATTACTTCGTTCTCCCTACCCAAACACACCCCGTTCTGCACTTCCATGGACTAGTCATTGTACTCAAGCGTTTGAAGATCTAAAACGCCGACTCGTCTCCTCCCCTATCATGCATTCTCCCAATTTTTCCTTTCCCTTCATTCTAGACCTTGATGCCTGTGAATATAGCATTGGCTGTATCCTCACTCAAGAATACGAAAACCACAAGTACGTCGTCGCATACGCCAGTCGCACACTGTCAAAACCTGAACGTAACTATAGTTCTGTTGAACGGGAAGCTCTTGCTATCGTTTGGGCTACGAAACATTTTCGCCAATATCTGGAAGGTGGTCCAGTCATTTTCCGCTCCGATTGTAAAGCCCTCGAATGGCTCAAAACCACAAGAGATCCAACTGGACGCATCGCGCGCTGGGCTATGAAACTTTCCCCTTACAATATTATCATTCAACATCGACCAGGTAAATCCAACTCAAATGGGGACTTCGTTTCTCGCTACCCTCTTGCTAATTCCGACGCGACCGCTGCTGAACTAAACTCGGTGGAATCTGCACTCAACATCTTCGAAGCCACCAACCTTCTCAACGATATTCGTGCTCAACAATTAGCTGACCCTCGCCTCTCTCGCATCATTCAATCGCTCCAAGAACACCCCTCTCTCCCATTTAGCGCCAAACAAGCCCCCTACATCCTTATTAACAATGTCCTTTACAAAATTCGACACATCAACTCGTATAATGAGCAGCGACTACTGAGTAATAAACACCTTCTCCTTATTCCTCAAACCCTGCAACATCAAATACTTACCTTGGCTCACGATCATCCGACAGCCGGTCACGCTGGACGGTTAAAAACACTGTTCCGCTTATCTTCTCGCGTCTATTGGCCGTCCATGCGCCAAGACGTCTTCCGGTACGTCCAATCTTGTTCGGCTTGTCAACAATTCAAATATTCTAACTCACCCACGTCACCTCCTATGCAACTGCATACCATTACCCAACCATGGCATACCATCGGTATCGATATCATGGGACCATTCCCCCCCCCCCCACAGCGTCAAAAGTGATACCTCTTGGTCATTGTCGATTACTTTACTCGATGGGTCGAACTTTTTGCGTTACGTAGAACTACTGCCACGGACATTGCCAACATACTCATCGATGAAGTTATTTGTCGATACGGAATCCCATCGTTTATTCTATCTGATAATGGTCCACAATTTATCTCCCAATTATTCAACGGTATCTGTTTGTTTCTTGGCATCGCCCGGAAATTCACAGCATATTATCATCCGCAAACAAATATGACGGAACGCGTTAATCGAACACTCAAGGCTCAAATTGCAATTTACGCTCATCGTCATCCTGGCTTGTGGGATAAAGAGCTCCAAAAACTTGCATTTGCTATTCGAACCTCCGTTAATGAAACTACTGGTGACACTCCAGCTTACTTAAATCATGGTAGGGACCCCCAAATACCCCTTGACCTTCTCCTAAAAAATCCTGTATCAGGTCCTCCACCACTCATACCCGAACAAAAATATATTCAATATTACCGCGCTCACTTAACAAATGCTCTTCGGGTGGCCTACCATTTCGTTCGTGAATACTCCGAAATCCGAAAACTCGCACAAAAATCTCAATATGATAAACATACTTCGCCACGGGTGTTCCATGTTGGTGACCTCGTCTGGGTGCAAATACCAACCCCACAAATCGATAATACACCCATTTCGAACAAATTACGTGCGAAACATCAAGGTCCATGCCGTCTCATCGAACAAATCTCCCCTTCAACGTTCATGGTGACGCGTCTCAGTGACAACGTGAACCTCGGCCCCACGAACATTAATCGTCTAAAACTCTATTATGAACCAAGTGACAACCATCGTCGGATCGTCCCTCTTTCCTCTACACCCCCACCCTCAGGGCGTCGTTATCCCTTTCGGATACGCAACCCACCACGAGATCCCTAGCGCTTTCTGTTGTTTATTTATGTTTTTCTTTTCGCTTACTACCTACCTTTCTGTGTACCGTATTAACACATGTTGTTCGTTTCACCTTTCTAGCATCTTTCTATATAACCGTCACTCTATTTCACCACACCACGATGCAGCGTCCGCTTCTACTGGTCCCCCTGTACTTCACCGTATTCGTTTCATCATTCGCCCAGTCACCTATTCTACGATTACCGCCGTCCGACATCATCCATCCAGCATCCGGTCTCATCTTCCATTCTCTTTCCCAATATTCTCCTGCCGACCACATCGTACCGCTTACGGTCTCCATTCCGCTTACGATGGATATGTGTTACCTACTCCCAATAAATGCCCTTCGAAAGATTTCTAATTGTCATCGACTTCCGTCTAACTCATCCTGACGTGCCCCTGTTCGTGGAAAACGCTTTGTTTCATCCATTATTGCAATCGGAGTAGGATACGCAGCCCTGGGTCTCTCCACAGCTAATACTATTAAACTTCTCAAATTGCATCAGGAAGTACAGGCCGTCACTTCTTCTCTCTCGACAATTAACACTATCGCAAACGCCCATACTACACAAATGTTTCATCTTACCGCAGGCCAACTTAAGCTGGCCACTACTCTTAATCACACCCAGGCTGCTCTCAATCGCACAATCGACAGTGTCAATCAACACTCTGCCTCACTCAATCGCCATAGCGGTGCTATTGAGCAACTTGCTTCTTTTGCACAAATGTTGTCATACAAACTCAATACATTTATGCACTCCATCGAAACGCATTTCCTGCATACTTCTCTATCCGACATCCTTTCTCATCGCCTCAACCTCCACTTTATTCACCATAAAGATCTGCCCACTGTCCTCGACTTCATTATCACGGCCACAAACGTGTCATTTAGCATCGAATCTACTGGCCTTCCTCTCGTTGATTTGGTTACACGTCTTCTAATCCAACAGCACATCACTTTTCTGCCACGAGCTACCCCTTCACAATCACATGACTCGCTGATTGGCGTTCTCTCTATCTCTTCATTCTTTGCAGCTACTTCTCTGCGTCAAGTCTCCTTCTCAATCTACGAATTACTACCTATTCCCTTTCCTTACGGCAACCTCCGTGTTCGTCTTGCTGATATGCCTTCCATTATAGAGATCGACTCTGCCCACGCGCATATGATTCGTTGGTCACAAACAGAATCTCTCACGTGCGATTTCCGATCCATGTTCGTATGTCGCGAAACTCCTGATGTGCATACGCAGTGGAATGACTCCTGCCTCTATCAAATCATCACCGACACCACACTATCGAACTGTCGTACCGATCAATACCTCGAACCTATATTTATTCATCGACTTGGCGGTCATTGGATTATTTCCACGAATGCTAGCCAACAATGTCACTTGGCTTCAATGTCCGTTTCGGACCCCTCTTATGTTCTCCACAACAATCGCCGTACCTTACCCGCAGTGGCAGTAATCACGATTCCCCCCAAAACCACTCTCCTATGTGACCATTTCTCTATCTCGGCATCTCCATCTGTTGATGGACCATCTTTGACTCTTTTAGATTCCACCATTCTCAACAGCTCGTATCCCGACACATTCGACCTATACCATGTCCTCTCAAATACGACCCGATGGCCCAAATTGCCATACATTTCTGACGATTTCCAAGCTATAATCGATTTCCTTGCTAACACTCCAGCTCCTGCAGTCTACCATTCCCTCGACAATTGGCACCAACATCCGTTCAGTTGGTTCTCTATGACTTGTCTTATTATGGCCATTCTTATAATCGGTTTTCTACTTTATGCCTATTTCTTTCGTCGCCCTCCTTCTCCAACAGTTACCTTCCAGCTTCCTTCTCTCAGTTCGTCGGTCGTTTCATAATGCATTTTCTCTTCACTCTTTTGATTCTTGGTGTTCATTTTGCTCTTCCGTCGACTTCTCTATTCACATTTACGGACGCTCAGGAGAGCGTCCAAACTTCATCCGGGGGTGTAACACTTTTTTTAATATGGTCATACATACATCTTGCTTTTGTCTTTGTTATTTCATCCTTATCTTCAGATTAGTTTTGTTGTTATTTCATCCTTACCTTCAGATTAGTTGTGTCTTTACCTTCAAAATAGTTTTCTTGTTATGTCTATGTTCATTCAAGTGTGCCTACTCATCTACGATTCTTCCTTGAGTGATACTATAAAAGCACTGTTTAAAATGCTGTAAGAGCAGATTGTTGGATTATTAAATAAAGAGTAAGGTGTATCTCCACCCACACGATATTTGATACCAATAATCTGTTACAAGACCGTGTACCGTGACAATATGGCCCTGTATTACTGAGCCCCAAGACGAAACCGCACACAAAGCCACAGTGTCAATGTGTACAACCTTGAAAAGGTCTCTTTTAATCAAGATACAGACCGTAAGTCTGGGCCAGATATGCGGACCGTATATGGGGCGCATGGTTAGACCTGAAAACTTCTCATAGTAACACGATTCACTCAAAATGAGTCAATCACACATCCGAACGAGAAATCGAATTCATATCCATAACATATTGTAGTTTTAATACAAGAAACTGATATAAGAAACATTCCTGTAACTCACATGGCATTATTACTCATAAGAATTCAGTCGATCACATTCTTCCTAAAACTTGTTCTTCACTTTTCACGACCGTATAAACAAGAATACACATTTCGAGCTCGTACACACCGAACACATTCGATTCAGACGACTTCGAATGAATACTCCGAGAAATCTAAAAGTCAACACAGACTTCACCGCTTTGCATTGAATCAACCATCGAAAACGTTCGTTCCACCTCCTAACCAATAGACACTCAACCGATGATTTGCAACCATAGTTACCGAACCTCGATTCTCTGACAGTTTATCAGTGACTTAAAAGTACAACTGTGAATGACTGATAGTGAATTTGGTACTGAATTCAACTTGTTAAAATTGTTCTTGGCTTGTTTTCATTCCATTGATTCCTATGAATGCTGGGAGTTTGCTTCGAAATAAGCGAGAAACTATATGAGAAGATCAAATGAACTATCGTAGTTTGATATGGATACTAGAAAAAACTAGATAATACTTTCTTTAAGACTTGCTCCTCGTTGTAGTGCAAACAGTACATACAACGTGTTTTTTGCATATTAATTGTCGAGCGAGCGGAAAACTGTACTTCCAGTTGCATATGACTATACTACTAAACATAGTGTGCGGCGTAGCAATAAAAGTGAAAGAGAAAAGACGAGTATGAACTGAAATATCGTTCAATATAATGCAACAATGCGAAATATCATCCATATGACGATCGATTCAAAGTAGAAAGCATTCGTTGAGCATGATGATTGTGTTCTACTGTATGCTGTTTTCACGAGATGCTTAATTCGACTTCGAATATAAATCAGACGTCGAGTGCATCATATAGCTTCGAAAATAAGTCAGATATAGATGTCACATAAGTCCAGCTGAAAAGCTAAAAAATGAAACATATCTGATGTATAAATAAATATAAATCACATAATGACATGATGTGAGTTTTGGAAAAAAGAGAAAAAAACAAATTTTATGTGATATATCCTTTACCAAATGCAGGTAGGGGTGGTACATTTCCATTAATTTAAAATTAACGTTAACGAAAACCGTGAACCGTTAATATTAACGAATTGACGGTTTTCTTTAATTAACGCATTTAATTAACTTAAATAAAATAAAATGGTCCACCCCTAAATGCAGGGTTTGTTCAGCAGGATTTTGCAAGGGAAATGCATACCTAAAGCACCTTTTTCCGTATTCATTTCGGAACGTAGATGTCCAAAGGAGCTAATCAACATTGTAGCGATTATCGTGTTGTGAACTGACCCGGGGTGGGAGCGGGGGCGGGAACTCATGCCTGGAGATGGATCACAAAATAGGTATTCCTTTTTCGGATGAGTGTTTGTAGGAAGGTAACACCTAGCAAGACGGTAGGTTGGAATCTCCATGCATGACCTACAACCTACCCAGAGAGCAGAGTATAAGGCAAAAACTAAAGACATGACTGAAATCGTTGATTTTCAAAAATAGTTCCACATATACCTAACATCGCTATGTGTTTTTGAGGAAACCAAAGGAATCCGATAAGAGGATATTCAGAGTCCCACTGAATCTGGAATATATCCACACACTGGAAGCAGTTCCAGCAGTTCGGACTGATCACACAACAAAAAATCCAGGAACCCACTAAACGTCCCACCAGTACCTTAAAAAGATACAGATACTGCGGGCCCGCCAAGGGGAGTTCGAAATATAAACACACAAAACACTGCACACATAGTGTGGGTGCGCCAAGAGGAGTTCCAAACATGAATGCAGTGAGCACCACAACCATGCTTGCGCCGAAAAGAGTTCCAAATGTGAACGCACAAAACACGATGGAAGTACTGTGGATGCGTCTATAGGAGTTCCACGCATTAACGCAGTAAAGACAACGCTTATATCGTGGGTCTCATGAATGGTTCCGACGGGTAACACACCAAATACAAGACACATACTCAGCGTTTCGCGAAGTTAGGTTCTAGAGACAACAGTTCGTCAGAACACACATAGATTGGTTATCGCAATTGTAGGTCCATGCGACAAGTGACCAAGAGCGAATTTGAACGATCCTAATTTCTAATCTAATGAAAAATTTTAGGTACTGATGAAAACGTCCGCACTTTAACTTTCTTCCAAACGATTTAAAATGCATAAAAATTTTTATATAATTCGATCGCAAAAGAAACACACTCCATATGAACTATGAAACATAATTTGTGAAACGCTTCTAGTCAAAATTTCACGGCAGTTGGATAGGTCTTACTTGACTGGATTTCTCGTGGTTTCAAGGTAATTTTTGGCCTTCAGAAAAATCGATCTAACTTTGTTTCTACAAGAGGTATAGACTTTGGAAAGGATTCAAATTACAACCTATGTCGGTGTGCAGCTTTTGGTCGAATAGAATTTTAAAATTCCGTATTGTTCATTTTTTATGACGAAATTACGCTTTGTTTTTCGAAAAATTCGACTTTCTAAAGAGGGGGGAAGGAACTAAAATCATGTACAATAGATCGATCCAACTGACTAATCATTCGTGTACCGCAAATATTGTAATGAAAGAAGAGCCGATAATTCTTATTCTATTTTTTTGCATTCATCTACCTTTATGAGCAATAAACAATTATAATTTATTTCTCACTCTGCCTATTCTGATTTCATTGATGTTTGGGATTCACAGATATTGATAATAGCTTTTTTGATAATAATAGTTAGAGACATAGTAACCCTGAGTTTTCGTTTCTTTTATTTACGATTATTGTAATTAAATCACACTGGTTTAAATTCAACACCTGATTGCGTATATTATGCGAAGTATTCTTGTTTGATCCTATTTTCCATAAACGGAGGCAACGGAAGGGTTTTTCAATGCTGGATCTAAGTTTCAGAGCATGGGACCCAAATGAAACCTACGGCGGACGATATCAGACACAAATGAGGAGCTTTTATGAATAATATTTTCCGATTGGGGCTTGTGAAAAATAATTGTTTTTTTTTCTGAGCCTCACCTAAATTTTTCTTTTCCTCTTATTAGTGTTCCGTATTTAGAACTTAATAGTAAGCTACATCAAATTTTATCGATAGATTTCAAATTTCATCTAAAAGCATGCACCTGTTCTAGAGTTATCAGATTTTGAGTTTTTGTTAAAATTTCAGCAACGTGTACCAAATTTTTAAGACGTTATAACTCCTGAATGGATGCACATTTTTCGATGAAATTTGAAATCTATCGATAAAATTTGATGTAGCTTACTATTAAGTTCTAAATACGGAACACTAATAAGAGGAAAAAAAAATTTAGGTGAGACTCAGAAAAAAAAACAATTATTTTTCACAAGCTCCAATTGGGAAAATATTATTCATAAAAGCTAATCATTTGGGTCTAATGTCCTCCTCCATAAGTTTCATTTGGGTCCCATGCTATGAAGTTTAGATTCAGCATTCACAAAAATTTTTCCATCGCCTCTGTCCACAAAGTTAAAGATAATTACTAGAAGAATCATAGCAATTATTGGATCAGATCCGATTATGTGTTTTTTTATAAGACCGACGAAATCCTCTAGGAATCTGGCTTACTGAATTACCTCGAATCCGATTTTGAGTTCATTCATATGGCTTTGATTAAATAATGAATAACTAAGTTTAAGTACCGCTGTAAGAGAAGAGATCAAGACGCATCAGTGTCTATTTGATGCAATAGTCTAAACAAATACACACTAGTATCTATTGGATCTAACTAACTAAGAACAAAGACGAATCTCTCGTATAAGTTGTATCTTAACTAGACTATATAGATGGATACACAGTCTTCTAAGACTCTGGATTTTTTTTATTGCGTGTGATCTAGATAGAAGACACTTCGTAATTATTAAGTAGTAAATAAATAGATACGCAATCAAGAATTAATTAATTCATAAGAACTCATCTGTTGAGAGCCTATGTAATGAGTATTCACCTAATGTGTTCTCAGCTAAAAAGAGAAGTACTTATGAATATAGAGTCATCAACAATGAGCACCGATTAGTTAACTTCCCTACTACTGAGTACTTCTTGGAGAATATTTATAAGTTGAACAATAATCAAGCGACTATTACTTACCCAGGTGATTCAATCCAATGTCGGATCCGATCGGTTCCGATTGGATCCGACAATCCGACAGAATCCGATCGGATTCCGG
>OENT01002109.1:9231-27941 GCA_900239685.1 Rotaria macrura | reverse complement strand
ATGAATCCCATCGATTGATAAATCGAAAGGGGAGAATCAAGATGTTGAAAAATAACAATAGGCTGATTACTATATTGTATAGTATACTTTCTTGAAAAGAGGTGTCTTCATCCATTGACTGGTCTCCTGTAGTGCAGACAAACCGCAAGTAAATTCCTATTGGCAATTATTTTAGATTAAAGCGAGAAGTGACTAATTTTATTAAGTTTAAACTCGTAATTTCATCAGATAATTCTTTTTAACTTATTTAAACTCATTGGATACGATCTATTTCTTCACTTTCGTTCCCGTTTGTCCTTAGATTAAAAATAGAAAAATAATATTGCCACGATGTACGTATATGCATTTAATATTTTATTCCATAAGAAAAACAACAGGGCGGCAGAGTCATATGGCACGGACGAATATGCATAAAGAGCCAGAGAAAATAGAAGAGTTGAATGAAAGATCAACGAGAGAAGAAAAATGATACAGTATAGCAAATAGATAGTGACTATGTACATGTGCGACACCACTGCAATATACTCTACTATTGAATGAAAAAATATGACCTATCAACATTTTTATAATAAGTGTATATTTGGCATTATTTAGTTCTATTCTTTTATTTTATTTCATTTAAAATTTTAATTTAAATCAATTTAATTTTTATTTGATATTAATATTTAATTTAAATTTAAAATTTACGAATTGTAACGTTTCGTATCTAGATAAGTTATTTGATCAGACATTAAAATAAAGACAAATAACATGTATATATAAACAAAATTTTCTTTTCTTTTAATATTATTCATGGTGACACGGAAAACAAAACAATACGGCAATATTCATAGCTAGGTAAGGATTGAATCCTTTTCTGTATCACTATCACCATCTTGTGTTTAGTTAAGTTGTTGCTTTTATTTGATTTCTTTTGTATTTGTTGTAATTCTCTCGACCTGATCGGATTTTTCGTTGGTTTTGGTGTTTTCCTTTATGTAATTTCGGTGTCTGAGCTGCATTTAGGGTGTGGGTGTGGGTGTGGGTGTGGGTGTGCGTGTGGGTGTGGGTGTGGGTGTGGGTGTGCGTGTGGGTGTGGGTCTGGGTGTGGGTGTGGGTGTGGGTGTGGGTGTGGGTGTGGTGGGTCTTGATCTGCGTCGGAATGTGGGTCGGGGTCTAGTTTTGCTAGTTGCCGTGGGTGCGGCATCTATTGAGTGGATTAAGAGGTTGAATGATTTTTGAACGCGCCGTCTAAGACACTCACAAGCACACGCATATCCACCTCCACATGGAAATCTCAGAACCGCGCGAATTCCCGCAGCGAAACCGACATCTTACTGTAATTGATTTTAGTCGGTGATTGTGGAAGCAACTGTCCTATTGAATATAAACCATTCCCAAGTGAATGAATCCGATCAGCCAACGCAGTTCAAGCGGATTTCGGGAAACGAAAATACAGACAGATCTGGCGGAAGAAACCTATTTTTTTATTTGGGTAGTGATTAGTAGATGGGAAAATGTCTAGAGCTGGGCCAAAAGCTAACGTCAGATTTTGTGAAAATTCTACAGTGCGATCCGATAGGTATCCAACACTACGGCTAAAAGAGTCATTCCGATTCTGAAAATCCGATCGGATTTTGTCGGTTTGATAAAAAACGAATGCAGCCCTATCCGTTTGAGATAAGAATCGGATTGGATTCGATTATTGGAATGAATCTACCGGTTTGTCGCCAACTAGAATCGATTCTGAATAAATTATGAGTCGATTATGCTGCTACACCACTACTCGATTAGTTTAGCGGAATTACTGTTCCTCTGATTATAATCCATTAAAGGTGAATGATGTAATCGATTTCTAATCATAACAGTAATCTATTTGAATCTGTTGTTTCCCCTTTTTTTATGTGGTATAGGAGTGTTTCTTTCTCACATCCACACCGTTTTATTTAAGAAGGTGCCTCTGGCTTACTTCATGTAGTCATAATTTCAAGATGCTCCGCGAACAAACGTTATATTTCTTACCCATGTAGCCGATAATGGACAAATAATGCAAAAATGACACATTATTTTACATTATTTTCCAAAACAAAGCATACAATTAATTGCAATTCATTATTTCTATTATTTTCATTGGAAATCAATGCATTTCACTGCATTTTTTAGGAATAATGTAGAAATTCGAAATAATGCATTGGTTTTCAATGCATTTCAACGCATTATTGCTAAATAGTGTAGAAATATAACGAAACAAATTACTTTATCGAATTTTCGAATCGGCTGAAATTCAGAAAACGTCTTACGTGATTAGAAGCAGAATTCTTCATGTCAACTTTTATATAATTAAAGTGTCATGTTTAGTGAATAGTACTCAAACTGTTACTTCATTGTTTCCTTTGTGTGATTTACCTGATTCTTGATTGAAATGGGCATTCATTTTTTGTAGCATTTCAATTTAGCTGTAGTGTACTGCGTTTGAATTAGTGTTGGGTTAGTTTAGAATATGACTTGAGAAATTATCTATAGTTTGCTTTTATTTAAGATGACACTTCCAGATTGGGGAATCTGTAAAAAGTGCAAATACTGTTTGACCTTTCATAAAAGACACATTTCTCGACGATATCAGTTGCATTGATAAATCCAGTATGACTTTTCTCCAATAAACCTGTCTGAATATCGGAATAAGAATAGATATCAGCTTCAGTTGAACAGTGGAATTCATGATGATTTTGATATTACATTGATATACAAGATGGGTTCGGAATCATCAACAGTGAAAATACGATTGATGCGACCAAAACTTTGTTTTGATCCGGTCTTGAAGATTATTGATGAATCATCAGTAACGTTCCCTCGTGCATAGTGAGTAGTTGTGAAGCGTACACGACCGATGAATAAACTTGAATAGTAAGCAATATGACCTGAAAATAATGTGTTGAACGACGGATCGACAATTTCAACTGTGTGTAAAGGACGAACATAATCTTTGGTGGCAGGAGAACGCAAGTCTGGCATACGTAGCCACGTTGATAGTAACTGGCTTAAGTTAGGAGGCATGATAGCATTCATAAATTCAAAGCATGCATCACGAAGATACATCAGATTGTTCATGATTTCGATAGCGTGTCGTCTCGTACTATTGCAAGAACGAGTTAACATGCCTAAAAGTGGATGGAAGGCTCTGCAGTTATAAAAAGAAACTTGTGAATAAGCCTTACCCAGTTGATTTTCAAAGTTAAATGTCGAATATGGTGATAAAGGGCCGAAGTTGCGCAGTGTTTGTGACATATGTAGGATAGAATGAACGACCTATTTGTGTGGAATACCAAGTTTATTTTAAAACTAGATTCAACGTCTAATAGTGAAAACAAGTCAAAATGGATGAAATCTGAAAGATCAGGGATCATTCCGCTTAGTAAATCTTAGTGCATAATTAATAACTATTCGATGGCATTAATCAAACATATGCTGTGTATAACTATTGAGAACCAGTGAAAGTAAAATAAAAACTATATCGAAATATTTAACTTCCTCCACTATTTGATAAAATGGTTAGTAAGATACAGATTTATTCCATTTGCTCACTGTTTGATAGATCCAGAGGCTGGGAAGTCTTTCTGATCAATAGCATACTTCATAAATATTAGAAGGTTTATGTATCTTGTTTAGAATGAAAACACTTACTTTCTTCATATTTATCTGTCGTAAAATATAAGGTACGAACGATCATTTAGAAAAATATTAGTTAGTACTAAAATTCTCTGAAGGAGCTGCTAAATCAGCAAGCGAGGTGACGAGATCTTATATTGTCGTGAATCACTCAAACTAGTTAAAACGAAACAAAACATACTTGTACATTGTGCCGATTTGTGTATAACTTAGGAAATTGATAGAGAAATTCTTTGCATAATTTCTCAACAGTATTGATCATATCATAATTTAAATCGCGAGATTCTGCCTATAATATTAAACACGTACGCTATCATACAATTTAGTGGAATGTTGCAGTAATAGACTTACATGATGAACGGCAAGAACAAGTAACAAAAAATGTTTATAATATTCAGGCTGTAGAATATTCTCAAAGATTGAATAGCCAAACAGCAAAATAAGCCGAATTTCACTACCCTTGTATTTTGGAAACTTATGGAGAGGACGTGGATTGCGTGTTGTTGTAGATGGGAAGCGAAATCGTTGTAATAAGGCTGATAACTCGTCTACACGAGAATATACAGACCATTTCTCGTTTCTATCTTGATAACCTAGCCAAAGTGTCAAAAGCCGTTTCTGCAGCAGAATGCACTCCATATGTATGCAGGAAAAAATGTATTCATGTCGAACTTACAAAAAGACCCAAATAAATATTGTGCAAACTATCTACGAGAAAAGAACGACCAACATCAAATTTTGAAAGTTTGCGAAGTATGCAAAGACCTTTGACACCCTTTTCTGTTTTTTTATGCTTTTGTATTAGTGCACGCCGACCACGGGAACTCTGAAAGGTGACCAACTCGATCTCGTTCTTTTTCGTTTGTTCTAGTAGTGCATCGTGACGCACATTTGTTCGTTCAGTAGAAGGTTGTTCGTTTTCAAAGATCGCGAAACTGACGATGAAGCCATCATTCTTAGTTGGCACACTTACACCTAAACTTGTATATATATACACTTAAATATACTAGATTTTAATTATAATGTGTTGTATTTTAAAAGAAATAGAATAGATTAGATGTGAAAGGCTGAATGTGTAAAGGTACGAAAATGAGAAACTCATTTCTTCTCAATTATTTAATTATCGTATTTTTTACAGCTTGCAAATGTCGTAAATGTAGAGATGTTTTTCTTACAATCTTTTTTGAGAACACCTGAGACGTGTAAAAGTTATTAGTTAAATGAAAGGCATACCAGTTAAACATTACTGTAAGAAAAACCTATTTTCTAAGCATTGAAATGATGTTTTTACTTCACCTTCAATCTCGCAATGTCCACAGCCAAAGAAAGCTGTCGGATCCGGTAAACATTGTATGAGACATTGGGCAGGTTTATCACAGCATGCACCAATCAGAAATACCTTCAATGTTTCACAATAATTACCAACTTGTGATGAATACAATCGGTAAATGTGCCCTTGTTCTAGCTCCTGTAACTCTAAAACAATATTTTCAAAAAGAAGAGACATTTCAGCACGTGATGGCTTTGATGGCCCCGGCCACATTCCTGCAATTATTGAATTTGCAGGAAAGTATCGCGTTTTTCGATTAATCTCGTTGATAACGAGTATAACGGGCCAAAGGGTTTGGTCCGATCCTTTATTTGGTTGAATACCATCGACATTCATTGTAAGAGTGATAAATGGTCCTGATACGTTTTCAACTAAGGTAGTGTAAACGTTGCCGTCAATAATATCTCTCATTGAAATCTTTTTCTTATCAACTTTCTTGTATAAAACTAAATCCGAAGATGTAGCCAGTATTGCTTTGAGCTGTGGAACAATATCAAAAGTATAGAATAAGGGGATGTTTGACGATGATATCGGTGAGTAGTTAGCTCCACATGCAGTACAATTATGGATTTTAGATGATAGTTTCTGACAATGTGGACATATAGTATGTCTTGATGGACTTAAGTGTACATTTGAACGATTTCGTAGGAGTGTACATAGAGCTTTGTAGCTCGGCGGAGCCTCAATTCCTAACATGTTAAGAAGAGCAAGAATGTCGTCGATGCAACTGTTTGATAGATGATGTCTGGATTTTAGAGCAATTAATGCTGTTGCAATATGGCTTGGATCTATATTCACAATGGAGTTTTCTTCGCATGTCACAACAGATGAAAACATTGATCTAAGAGAGCAATAGCAATATGAGTTTCAAGTATGATTACAGAACATACTGTGCTTGATCTGGAAGACAATTATTTTGCTCTGAGTCACTCTCGATTGGTGACTTCATATTTGTATTAGAACTAACCGATACATCAGTCTCAGATTCATATTCAATATCCATATTCTGAACTTCATTTGTAGTAGATGTTACGACACTAGCGTCATGGAGATTAGTGGCTTGAGTAAAGAACAAAGCTATAATTTAAAATAAAAAGTTCTTAGCATAATATTCACAGTATTTTATACCAAGATCATTTCGGATAGATTGCCTTTGTCTCCGCCGCCAATCAGTAGACCGATGAGCATTAGACATTAGTGCCACAAAAGCAGTTTCAAACTGGAAGTAACAACAAACAGATCATTAGAGTTCCTCTTTATTATATCAAAATGAGCAAAAAAACAAAAAAAAACAAAACAATTCTGTTCAATATTCATAAACAATATAAAAGCTTTAATAAAAAAAGAGAAATATATATATCAATTGTGTATGTTTCACTGCTTGTTAATTCCCAGCTTCTTCTTCTACGTCTTCGTCATCTTCAGTACTGCTTCCTCCACCATTTGATGAATCTTGTTTCATTATTTGTCTTTCACATTTTCTTTTATCAGTTGCAAATACATTTCCGATGGCATTATTAAGTATCGAATTTGGCATTTTTGATTGTGCTGGATGAACTAGTCGAGCATAGTCTAACAACATTATGATCACTTACAAATGAATAAATAATATTTACAAAATATACCTTGTATTGCTGTTAGCTTCTCACGGTCCATCGACGACACCAACATTTCAGAACGTGTTTTAACATCTCGGTAGATGAATTTCACTATCTGTCTACAAGTTTTTGTAATGTCTGTTTCATGTTCACATGATCTCAATTGAGCTTCCGACATGTCTAATATAATACTAATGTCTTCTAATCTTTCACCTTTATTGTCATGGGTTTCATCGGAAGCTGCACCTGATAAAATTCTTCCAATTTCAATGAAATAATTTACTGACGGACCTACTGGTCTCGCTGAAAAAAGGAAAAACAATATTACTTCCATTTGATAAGGAATTACTTACGCATCCAATTGTTTTTATACATGTCTATTTCTCTTTTTAGTCGTAAATTTTCGCGCTTTAGTTTCTCATAATCAGAATGAGAAACTTTTGTATAACGTTTTCGTTTTGATGAATTCGTTGAATCGGCAGATGTATTTTTTCGCTTTTCAGTTTCATGAACAGTATTATTTATTTGCTGAAGTACTAATAAAAGAATGAAATAGAAAATGTTCGATTTAAAATTCGTTAATATAATTGTTTCCATTAATGCGAAATAGTTTTGAATCAAAACTTTTGATGAAAAATTCAATTTATTTTACAGTAGCATACCGATCATTCGTTCCATTGACCAGGAATAAAGAGAAAGAGCAGATATATTCTTATAAACGACTATTTCACAATTTAATTGACTTATTAATATTTATTCTTATTTATATAATTGTATATATAAATGTATGCGCATGGTTTCGCTCTATTTGTATGTACTTTTTTCTGTATCTGTATATGTTACAAATAAATATAGAGAAAATAAAATAAATGCTGTCATGTACAAATGTCATGATCAATAACTCAATAAAATTTTGAAATAGCCTGTCGACGTATACATACGTACATATCTTTTTTCTATTGATTTGCCCCATAGAAAAAAAATTATGTTTAATTTACAGTAAAGTTACTAATGTCGTTTATTTTTTCCCGTGACGAATTCAAATAAAACTAGATGGTATGCGAGCTTCACTCGAATACGGAATGCGGTGCGAAGAACTACCTTCGATCTTAGGAAGAGACGATTTTGCATAAAGAGCGAGCTGTACCTCGACATATCTCTCTCAATCATTCCAAAGAATCATAAATGTTTTGTTCTGAGTTACTACTGAAGATAAAGAACTTTCTTCGACAAATAGATGAAAGATAGGCTTAAGATAAAAAGAAGTTACTATAGTATTTATCAGTCTATCCGTCATCTCAAATGGTATCTACAGATATGTTCGAAAATCATTCATACTTCATCGATTAATTATCTCGATGGGTCATTTCTTTCTATCAGATGTACGAGAAGCTGTTTCAAATATGATATCAATTGAGTGGCGCCTAACTTTCTTGTTTGCGTTTTCGTTTTAATTATCTCTAAATAAAGTAAAGGGAAACTACGTTGAAAATCGGCTTTTTCGGACGCTATTATCTCATGAACGGAACATGTTAGACAGGATTTTGAAAAAAAAGGAACATATTCGATGTCGATACTTCGATCTAGCGTTTGAACGACTATTGTACGCCATTTGGTTCTCGAGATCATAATAAAATAATAATAATATTCCCCATAGGCTTATCGCCCGTTGGGGCCGGCGCTAAAGGGTCCACATAAGCAGCCGGGTTCTTTCGTCTTTTCCTTTTTACAGACGGCGGTATCTGCACTCCTTCCGTCCAACGTACTGCCTAGAGATATATTCAGCACGCTACGAATGAATCATTCGAGACAACTTAGCCGTTAGTGACTTGTCCAGGGTCATTCCATGGATGGTGATACTGAGGTTTGAACACAGTACGTTGTGGATACGTGTCGAACATCGTAACCACTCAACCATGGCGGCTATTCTCGAGATCATGGCGACACAAAAACGATGTGTACGTCAAGTATAAAAGAAAAAAAAGTTAACTCGTGCACGACTACATAAATGCTTATGCTTCGCATCGCATTAAAAAATTTGCCGAGGATCGCTATACAGTGCTTCGCACCGCATTAAAAACATCTCTTAGCTTCCGTCGTATGAAAAAATGAAAGTGTTTGAAAGATTTCTATTGTCTATTATAAATAGCGCCACGTTTCTCATTTGATCTTCACTAATGAAACCTGAGTCATAAAGATCTCTTCAATTTGTAAGTGAGATTTTTCCAGAATGAGCCTAGATCAAAATTATCGAGTTGAAAACAAAAAGACTCACCAGTAATAGTTGACGAGAGTGTATTTGTATCAGCTGAACACTGTCCTTTTGTTGAAATACACGTTATATTTTCATTTTCTGATTCTTCACCACTTTTACTACTATCTTCACACTCCACTGTTTGATCATCAATTATTAATTGATTTGAAAAATCCGAGTCGGGATCATCAGACGGTTCACTATCAGTATTCTTCTTCTTATCAGTAAGTTTGATGGCACTACTGGTATTTTGTTTCTTGCTGTTTGCACTAAAATGATTACCACTATAATTGTTCTTGTTTTTCTTGGCGCTTTTCACACGATCATCATTATTATTATTATCATTAGTAGTAGTAGTGATATTATTTTTATTATTATTAGTCGCAGTAATAATATTGTGGCTACTCGAATCAATGGCAGTATTGTCATTGCTATTGATATTATTATTATTTATATTGAAACCATTATCCCAATTATTGTTATCACCGGTATTATTCTTATCGCTGTTGCTAATATCACTATGATTGCTTATGTTTTCGCTGTTAGCATTATCTTTTTCACGATCTATTTCTCTATTGTTTTTTTTCTTTTTAATCACTGTGTTTTGAATTACACACGTACTGTGCTCGCATTGTTCTCGTGTTCCTTCAAATAAGAACATTATAGATAATTTTTTATCGGTTTACGAAACAAATGTACCTAAAACAATTACAGTGCCTTGAAGACGTGTTGATGGATTATCGGTTGAATTAAACGTAACATGACTTCCAACTTTTATTTTCTCTTTTTTCTGATAAATACATTGGTTAAGAGGAACTATATGGTTAACGTAATCCTTGTCATGAAGAAGAATATACATATCATTCCATTGAATGGTTTGATCTTGTTTTTTCTTTGGTGCCATAAGTTTTCGAAAATTTATCTAAAATTATACAACAAAGAATAGCAGAGCCATTATCTAGTTGCTCTCATACATTGTGAACCTTCATTACTAAACACACACACATACAAAAAATTTCTTGTGTGCAAGTTGTAAACATTGTTTATAACAAGAAGACCATAAGAAAGAAAACGAAATACAGATAAAATCAATACAAGTGTAAAAAGCAACCATTTCGATAAATGTGATTGTTATAAATAGATGGCAGTCATAGTCGCACTGTTCCAAAGTATCGATTCGAATATTCAACCTCCAAGTTCTCATCATCCTGATACACTGAAAAAATTCTAAATCTACACGTTCTTTGCCTAATTTGTTTTATTTGCATCAATCTTTTATAGAATTTTCACTATAATCAATCTCGTTCATCTTCTGACAAACGAGCCATAAACAAGGGTTCTTTCTCAGAATTAGTTTCCGGTTTGCATACTTTTCAATCTCAGTAAATTCGTGGAAAACATATTTTCAGAATGTTTTATCCTAAGAAAGATATTAATTAAGTTTTCTTCCACATATTTTCTCTTATATCGCTTGCTTCTTTACTCAATAGAGAATAATTTCATTCTCGCGTACACTATTTTTCCGTTGATCGAGTACAACTATATTAACATTCTTTCAGCTGAGATATATTCTTTTACTTTATTTCTCATTCCATTAATACAGAAAACCTTTCTTTACCCTTTTTGGTATCGATTTCTTCTATTTTACTTTGGTTTCACTTATTCAATAAAACATATTTAGATTATTTTTTACTTGAGATAGAACTGCTTTACTTGAAAGTCTTCGTCGGTCGGTAACAATTATTCTGATACTTTTCCCTTTAAACATGTTGCTTTAGTTTAGACACATTGTTTTAGAATACTTCTTTTCCTTTTCAATGACAACTACTTATTGAATCGAACTGGACAAAAGAAACATTATTGATCATCCAGCAGAAAAAAGATATTTTCCCTGAATCGCGATGTGAGCGATGAGTCATAATAAATTATATAAAAAAATACTATCGATTTTTTAAATTAGTTCTTAACAACAAGAATTTATTTAAATCCAAACCTTGTGCCCAGTGCTGAGCACAAACCATTTCTACTTAAAACGGAACCCCAATCCATCCCACATTCGGATAATGAAGTATTAAGAGAGGGCGCTACAAGACAATCCTTCAGAAAAATATAATAAGAAGAAACTTTTTCTCAATTTTCAAATAACCTGTCCCAGTAATAAAGTCACATTTGAATACAGACTATTCCTGTTGGCGTCTGTATACACCTATCAATTCTACTGTTTTATTTTCGTCATCAATGACTAATTCTGCTGTCTCCTCAACACCAATATCAGCTAAGACCAAGAGAGGTCGCAACTACACTAGTGGTGTTTCGGAATCGAATCTGCAAGAATGACCTCCATACTATCAGACAACTACTTCTTTTAATGCACGTAATACAACTAACAAGCGGCATCGTGGATTCAATCAGCAGCAAAAGGAAAGCTCGTATCCAGCCCATTTTGAACAAAATCGTGAAGATCAATTAACTTACAATTGCACTGAAGAAAGAAACATTGCAGAACTAACATCTGCCCAACAACAACCTTCTATGGCCGCCGCTTGCCGATATGATACATCCCGTTTTCCGCTCTCACCATTTTCGATAATCTTCTCGCATCAAGTTCGAGAAAAAGCCGTCATTGATGAGCTAATGAAACATGCAAGTGAACATTTTCACTTTGAGCTAAAAACAGTCGCCTATCGGCGTGGGCATTCAGAAAATAATGAGTGTCGTATTTTGGTTTTCGTCTAGAACAGCGAATCGTTTTCATTCTTGTATGAACGAGATAACTGGCCTACAACATTGGTCGGATATGAATTTTCAACAAAACGTCCATCAATTACGCCTTAACTGTCGTTAGTTCTACCAGCTGTCTCGTTACAGATTGATTGGGAGGATTTCGTACATGAATTAAAAGAAACTTATCCTGGCATAGCAGATATTATACGTTTAAAAAATAAACAGCAACAACTAGTTCGTGCAGTCAAACTAGAATTTTTATCAGCTAAAGTACGCAATGAAATATTAGAAGCTAATGAAATCACGGTCATGCACTTAAAAGTAAAAGTAGTCGAATTTTTCAGACAAGCCAAAGTATTGATTTGTTCCATTTGTTACGGAATAGGACACTTCAGAAAAAACTGCAAACAAAAGAATGAATCAACTTGAAAAACGTGTGGTGAAAAATGTTCAAATCTGGAAGATCATCAATGTTCCGGTATTTCAAAATGCATTCATTGTGCAGGGTCACATAATTCAAACGATTCGAAATGCAAAGTGGTGAAAGACTATCGTGCTGCACTTACTCGTAATCTCCTAGCGAAAATGTTGCCAGTAAATGGTGGAACTACAAATTTACAAACAACTACGAACTATATCCAGGTTGTCGGTACGACTTTAAGTGATTCTTGTGCCTCGCAATAGTTAAAGGGATGCCATCAAATTTGGTTGGCATCTTATTAAAAAAAACTTGATAATATTCTTATTTAAGTGGAAGAAGAATCTAGTGCAACGCGTCGTTCTCTTGAAGAACTAAAAGAAGAAATGAAAAATCGTTACGAAGAGACGAAACAGCAAATAGAAGTTCTCGACAACCAAGTGAAGACAGTGGAAAAGAGGCTAGAAGACGTAACCATGCGAGTCTACACAATACTGGAAAATGTTTGTACATTAATTGTGGATCCACAATTTACAAAAGGAACTAGCTGGAAATCGTATTGGCAAAAACAAATTAAAATACTAGAAGAATTTAGATCGTCCCGCTCTAAATCTAAACAATGACAGCGGCATACAAGAACAATTTCAATTATGATATTCAAGCCACCCAGTTTATAGACTACGCTCGTAATACGCTTTCATTAAAAGACTGTGATTTATTTTCAGAAATTCTTATTGATTGGCTTACTGCTTCGTCATTAAATCATCTTCTATCAAATTGGAAAACGTACCAAAAATCGCATGTTAATCAAACGTACTCGGATATGCATCTACTCTGTTTTAATGTTCGTGGTCTAGATATACGGTGGGGGGGAAGTATGCCTGCTGGTGAAAAAAACATCGTTTCGATATTCTAGTTCTAGGCGAGGTTGGTCATGTCGACTTCTCTCTATTAGGTGCCGCATTCTCTACATACAAGATCTTCTATCAAGCTGGTGAAAATGCACACGGTGGTGTTCTAGTATTGATACATAATTATATTCCAGCTACAAGAATTTTATGCTCATTACCAAACGTCTGTGTAATTGATCTACTGGTAGAACAATCAATTAGACTCATAGCAGTCTACGCACCAGCGAGCAAATCTTGGGAATGGTTGGATCTATCTTCATTTAGTACCGATAGTTGTACATTTATAGGTGATTTCAGCATTGATATCGAAAAGGATGGCGAAAAAGCTGAACGTTTACTCGAATGGATGGACTCATGTTCTCTTGGGCCTTACGTCCCGGATTCTAATACATCTCTTCGATCGGATCGTACAATTGATTATGCCTTAGCAGCTGGTGTGAATCTATCGATTCAAACATGTGAAGATCACACTTGTAGTGATCATGGGCTTCTTTTTGTGGTACTTATCTGTGATACGGTTTTGAAGCTCGAAGGATCGCGAACAATCTGGCCGGTATTTTCACTCACAATGTCGTATGCATTCGGATTCTGGGGAAAAGAATGGAACTATGAATCGTATGATATTACATATGAACGATTTATATCTTTTATTGCATTACTTGTTTCAAGATGTACGCAGGGCTTTCCGCTCAAGCGAGCCAGATCGTCGGTACCCGCTGAGCTAGTGAAACTTTTACGTCAAAGTACATCACTGTGGTACAAAGCAAAGAGAAATGGCGATCTCGTCCTCCGAAAGGAAGCTCGTCGTATTAGGAATGTCGCCCACTTCGAATTAAAACGCTATCAACAGTCTCAACTTACGCAGCAGTTAAAGGACAGAAACGTTCCGGGTGAGTGCTCGACAGTATTCTGGAGTAAAACAAAACGACATTTTAGAACCACCTCTTCATCATAAAAAGGGTTTTTACTTCCGAATGGTGAAATAATAAAGGATCCGCAAGTGATGGTGAATACAACAGCTAATTACTATGAAGCACTATTTGAAGTACCAGTGGTCGTATGTCCGCATCCATATGTGGATGCTCCTATTGTGCAATGTGTGAACGTTTCTCAACCGATACCACTGGTCACTTATCCAGAAGTAGACAATGTATTACGTACAAGAAAGAAGAAGCAATCGTTAGATATACACGGACTCTCACCGTTTCTGCTAGATAAGATTCCTAAAAACTATTGGCACGTATTTGTTAAGTTATACAACGATTCTTTTACTAATGGTTACATACTGAAGAAATTTAAAGAAGTAAGAATGGTGCTATTGGCTAAGAAAAATGCGATATGCACTCCGGATCAAACAAGACCTATCTCGTTGCTTGACTCTTTTCTAAAAATACAGGAAGGACTGTTTCTCAATCGTTTTCAACAAGTATTGAAGGACCAAGGAACTATTCCTGATAATCAATCTGGTTTTCGTGCCGAGCATAGACTGCAAACACGTGTCCTGCTGCTCATTGAACAAATTTCATCTTATATGTCAAATAGTTCGCCGGTTACGACAGTCTTCGTCGATTTAAAATCTGCATTTGATCAACTTTGGTTTGAAGGACGTCTTGGAAAGTTAGCTAAAATGGGAATTCCAAATGCTTATCTTCAATGGATTCAAGCCTGGTTAAATGAGCGTCAAGCTGCAATTGAGATACAAGGTACAACATCGAGATAGATCAAAATCAACAGGGGTGGCCCATAAGGCTCTAGTTTAACTCCAACGCTATTCATCACTTATCATAGTGCTATATCGGATTTTATTCCTGGAGCAATGTCCTTCTTCTTCGCCGATGATCTTGCAGCTGTGTTGGCGGGACAAATCGGATTAAAATTTACTGAACAATGTATTGATTTACAACGAAGAATGCAAACGTTCTGCGATCAATTAGAATTTCACTCCATATTAGCGGTGCAACCTATCAATTACTCGAAAACACAAATTATGTTCTCGGCGCGTGCTGTATGTTACCTAAACCCTATGCCACAAATTAGATGTGGAGATAAATGGAGTGAATGGATCTCTTCGTTCAAATATTTAGGATATTGGTTAACGATCAGGCTTGGAGGGGGGGGGGGGTGTCATCAGTAAAACTCGAGTAAAAGTTAGACAGAGAACCGTCTTAGTAAATTCGTTCAGAATAAATGGAACATCATCAATTTAACTTGGAAGAATTTTATTTTCTGCCGTTGTAGTACCTTACTTCACGTGGTTATTCGGAATTTATCCGTTATTCACTGAGAGGCAGCACATGGACCTCAATCCGCTATACTTTACATCGTTAAAACGTTTACATTGGTGTCAATGCTGGGATGACTTTGTCTTCTCGTCTACTTATAAGGAAAAATCGTTGGATGATCTCTGCTTCCGTTAATGGAAAAACTAAGTAAAGGGTCTATCGAAAACAAGGGATGGGTTCCTGTTGTGGAACAATTTGAATTAAATTCGCACAGATCAACTTGGCACAGTGGTACACAACGTTTTCGCTGTTTGGATAGATCCAAAAGATTTGTATCACACACAGATCTATTAGGCCAAATTTTCAACTGGATTTCAGTCCGAGATTCTGATGACTCAGTTGTAGTACAGAAGGAAGAGGAACTACTATCGTTCACTCTGTTTCCGGAAACTCTTTAATAAGAAATCTTGCTCAGAGTGATTATAGGTCATCATGACTAAAAAGAAAAAAAGAGAAAGCAACTAGAGAAAGAGAGGAGGGGAGAAAAAAAGATGCAATACAAGCAATGCAAAACAGCATGCCAGTGATAAAGAATAGAGTATATTTGTTTATTAGTAAATACATCTTGGTTCTGGTTTTTTTTCTTCCGCTTCATTTCGTCTTTTCATTTTTCATTTTTCTTTTTCTTTTATCATTCTTTTTCTTTTCATCATTTCTTATATTTTTATTTGTTTGATGAACTTATCATAAAGTATCGTGCAGCTGAGGTGTCCCTTTAGAACCGACATGGTCATAGGGAGAGAATGCTTAATCAAAAAATTTAAAAAAACCCAGCAATAATGCTTATTATCTACTTCACGTATTCAGAGTGTATCTATTCTACATCTAACACGCATATATATATATATATATAGGGGAGAGAGACGGAGAGAGACATATGAAAATAAGAGAGAACACGATAGATGCGATAGTGATGACAGTGGAAAGAAAAGAGAAACATTGGATTCGTGCCATAAATCTCTGCACAACCCAGATCGAACGATACGGACCGTTGAGTGGGCGCAGTTATACGGCCCGTAACATCATTAAAATAGGCCCGTATACGCCCGTATTTTCACAGTATACGGCTCCGTATTCGGTACTATCTCTGGGCACAGTAATAAAGGATTGTATACTGTGAAAATACGGCCGTATACGGGCTTATTTTAATGATGTTACGGTCCGTATAACTGCGTCCACTCAACGGTCCGTAACGGATATCCGTTTTGATGGACCTGGGAATAGTAACATTTTCAAAGCAGTATCTTTTTTGAATGTAAGAAAGATAGGCAATGATGACAACGTACCATGGGAATCGAGATCGGCCAAAGCATGTATTACGAAACCGAGCATATTCTTTTATTTATGCTTTGAGTTGTCATGAACGATTCTTGAAATTTCCATTTTTTAAGTAAGTTCATTTCCTTCTTAATTTATTTTAGATTCAATTTCTGCCACTGAAAAAGATATCATTGCTGCACTGAAGATGTTATAGTCAAAGCACCGATAAATCTTTTGCAGTTTTATTTAAATCATATCCGAACAAATGCATGAATTTTTTCTCTACTATTATTGATAAAAAGAACTAAATGAAAAAAATTTATATGCTCATGCCTAACAACAGCTAATTTAGCATAAGTTTAATTTAGCCACTGCCATGAACAAATGAGGGTGGTAGTACGGATGTTTTATTGAACTCTGCTTCACCCACCGGCACCCAATACGGAACCTGTATTTTGAGAATGGTACTAATCATGTTTTTGCAAACGTATTAGAAAACTATTGAAAAATCTGCGATGCCAACAGTGGCTTAGTGCGTGATGTCGAAAATGAACACTGAGTCTCCGGAACTCGTAGAAAGTTGTGCCAGAAAATTTCGAAACCCGATGAATTCTCCCGAATATAAAAGGAATTCGTACGAACAGTTCGAAATCATTTTTATTTTACACAATCAAAGATGGTTCCACAAAAATAGATTTCTAAACTAGTTAACCTTAGTATTGTACCTTTCGTTTTCAAAATGTAGTTAAATGATATATAGCTTTGACTTTTATCATCTTGGCTTCAGTATTAATCGTTTTGAAGAACTCGAGATGTCATCAAAGCTCGAACGAAAGTATTTTACTTGTACTTTTTGTGCTTTTTCAAGTAAAAATATAAGTAACAAGTACTTTTATCGAAGTACAAGTACAGGTACGAGTATACTGGCTCAAAAAGAAGTAAATGAGCAAGTATAGTTTTTCAAGTAGAAGCTGAATTATAAGTATTAAACAATTGATATAGCACAAATACAATTCTTTTACTTGCTCACTTGTACTTGTCCTAGCTCTGCTTCTAATTCAACACAGCATCTCTCAGTTATTCTAATACGAATATCACTTCCATTGATATTGAATATAATGCAGCATTTTTAAACAATTATTTTACGTTAAATTCTTCATAATGGTCACCGATACCATTTTAGTAATGCTAATGTTCATTCAAGATTAGTGATTGAAATTTCATCAGAGATCGAAACGGGTGGTAGTCGAGGAATATTATAATAGTTTTTGCATTTCTCATAATACGCTTCTTCTTCGTGGGATATTACTTCACTAGAGGACACTAAAGTTGAAAGTAAGTTACCGAGAGCAGAAAAAGATATTCGATGGATGCCTATACAAATTCAACAATGAATCTCTACTTTCTTTATTATACAGTATGCAAATTCAAGATACCGTTTTTACAAGAGACCGACTTGAATTCCTGTTTTGAAAGATCGAGTATTTTCTTAAAATCAGAAATTCAAAGGGCGAAGAATGGAAGTTTGAAAATGTTATAGTCGCTTCAAAATCAATGTGAGATGAAATAAAATTTATTTGAAGTTGGCAGTGTATATTAATTCTTTTTCCCTTACCCACAACCCGGTAAGATGGATCGACTTTAGCTGAGGCAAAGAATAAAAGCTCATGCCAATGAGAAGATTTTAAGTCATTACATGTTTCATTAGTGTCGAACTCGACCCTTGAATTTTCAACTTTCAAGTTCCAAGTTTCAACCTTGAACTTTTACGTTTTACTCATTCAAATCATCGACTACTGACGTTTTTATAGTGCTAGTCATAAAAAATAGCACAGGTATTACGACATCTCGAACCCACACTAGAGACAGCCCCTGGTATGCGTACCTCATTACGTCCACACTAGACACATGTGTAATACTTGAAAGTTCAAAGTTAAAGGCTGAAGATTGCGATTTGAGTTGAACTCAAATTTCAACTATTAAATATACGATATGTTTTTGAAATTCGAACTTTGAGATAGACAACTAACTCAGTGATGATAGCAGTAATCTGAAAGAAAGTTTCACAAACGATGTTGGATTGAAGATGGTGACGTATAATTTAGGTGCTGTGAACCAGCTGTTATTACAACATGACAATCAATGGTTTTAAAGAAGTCCTATCTAACGTTGTTTCCTTGATGAATAGTTGGGTTCATACATCCAGATCAGCAGTTACCACCGATTTCACTCATAGTAAGACATGAATGATACTCAAGAAAAAGGCTTCCCACACAAATGTTACTTTG
>OENT01002108.1:1823-22814 GCA_900239685.1 Rotaria macrura | reverse complement strand
TGGCTCCGGTGGATGTACCAGCCATCATGTTGAAGAGAGAAGAGCATGTACACTTGGTAAGCCGTTCAAGTTCTGTCAACCAAAACACTGGTATAATACCTCGATATTCACCACCATCAATCGAAAGGATGTTGTAAGTGAGATAAGATCGATGAGAAGTCGTGTAACATGTCGTCATGCGTTCAGAAACTCGAATTCTATTGCTTGAATTATCATCTTTTAAATTTTGAAAAATTTCTCACGTGCACAGTAATGAGCATCACTAAATTGTGCTTGCTTACGGCAAGCAACTGCTCGAAGATACCAAGCTTCACCATTTGTCGACATATGTTTAGAGAGAAGTTCTCTCAGTGTATTATCTGCTCTATTATATCGATCAAGCATTATTGTACATTGAATGATACCGAGATCATCAATCGGACCTTCTGATATTTTACGTGCATCCGTATAATGCTTTAACGAGTCGAATCATAGGGGTAATGCTAGAAGATGATGTTGTGTCTCAGCTTTTTCTGCTCGTTCGCGAAAAATCCGAGCGACTTCAATGTTCAACTTGACTTGTTCTGCGTTTGGTTGAGCAATAGCTAATCGCTGAAGTAAAAAAGTTAGTTGTGGCTCTGCCATCGTAAACATACCGACGATATTTGCCTGTTGTTGATCAAGAACTGAATAGACGGTGGATGCAGTGTTTGGTTGTCGACAAGCAATCAGTTCTCCTTGGGGTACAAATATACGACCATGATTCAAATGGGACTGAATATGGCACATATGAAAATTCGTTTGATAATAGTCTGCCATTTTAGACAAGATTTTTACTGATAAAATCTTACCGGGCGGGTGTGGGTGTGGGTTTTTGTGGAAGGAAATCTGATACCAACAACCGCCCATACCCACACCGACATTCATATCCCAAACCCACGCCGATACCGATACCCGTATCTTGCACCCACTGTTAGCTCTCGTTTTGGGATTATGCAGCAATGGTAGAACTAATATTTAGTCTGCCAAAATTAGAGAGCTAATCATGTTTTAATAATCGACTTTGTCGTCATGTCATACATAGAATATATTGAGTATCGAGATATCGATACGATAGAAAATGAACAACTTCACAATACCGAAAGACAAAAAGATGATCACGAGATGAATCATAGTTGAGAGATTACGTAACAAATCAAATTAGAGATTCAAAAAATAGATAACACAACATAAACGCTTAGCGTCAGTAAGCACTAGCTACTGACGCTAACACTCACACACTGTAAAAAAGATAGGAGCTATACGGAACCTCAAGAAAAGGTTCGGTAGATGACAAAAAGCTTGGAAATGTGTTGAAAGTTTCGAAAAAGAATAAAATAATACACAGAACCTATAACGGGTCTTACTGTGTACCCAAGTGAAGATCCTTCTTTCTTCAGAACCTTTTCCAGTTCCTTAGACCAAAAATAGGTTTTGTAGGAAAGTGCGAAACTCTAAAAGTTTCGTACTTGGTTTCCTGTAAAACTATTATAAGTAATACAAAACTCTAAAGGTTTCATATTTTCCTACAAAACCTATTTTTGGTCTACGGAATTTAAAAAAGGTTCTGAAGAAAGAAGGATCTGCACTTGGGTACACGGTAAGATTCGTTAAAGGTTCTGTGTATTATTTTATTCTTTTTCGAAACTTTCAACACATTTCCAAGCTTTTTGTCATCTACCGAACTTTTTCTTCAGGTTCCGTACAGCTCCTATCTTTCTACAATGCACGCACGCCCTCAATATTTATTTAAATTTCGTTTTATTTGGTAATTTCTTTTGGACGTATGTATGAGATTATTTTGTTTTTTCATTTATAAACAGGTAAGAAACTCTTCCAACATGAATAACATCATTCTTAGTTAGAAAGCTACTGACTACTTCTTATCAACTGTGAGTCATGACTTTGTTTGGCATTCTTTCAAAATGACTCCGATTCATATTTATGCAACTTGGTATATAAACGATGGGTTATGTATGCTGTATGCTATTTTATTCGCTCTGAACAGAGCAAGCATTAGCAGCACATACGTCAAAAACTCGCAATAACAAGTGACTCATAACTAACCAAAGTCAGTAGGTACTACTCGGTTTATCCTCTTTTACAGCGCTCCTGATTTCTTTTCGGCACTTGTACAGAGCAGTGGAGTGTGTTTAGGTCACGGTAGATTTAAAATTGTGACCAGTTTTCATTAAATATCTGACCTATGACATGAAGTGCTTCATCTGCAACCAGATTTTTGCATCTGGCAGCTTTTAGAGTTTAGAGAAGACTCCAGATATTAGATATTTAGCTATTCACTTCAATTAGCATATACTGAGTCAATTGTACAGAAAATTGATAAACATGTGGCTTTCATTTTGACGTGCTAGGGTACGTACGCATCACATATTTAGGTGGTTGCATAGAGAAAGAAACAGTCATATGAGGTAGGATCATTTTTATTCATTGAGTCATTTGGGTGGATGTGCTTGTGTGCTCGTGAAAGTTCCTCTGGATCAAAATAGAACCCACATCCCATCGACATCTACACTCACACGGTCAAAAAAAGTGAGCTCGGTACGTAAACGTCTTCAAATAACGGAGAAAATGGAAGAAAATGAGCAGCGCTCACATAAAAGTTTTAAGTCATAAACTAACTTTAAAGCCTCTTAGAAATTGATTCAGATCTGTGTTATTATTCGACGAATTCTTGAAAAAAGTACGATAACTCTAATCAGCTCATTTAGCTAGATCGAAGTATTACCACTTCTCACACAACGAGGATTAAGCAGCGCCTTCGATATATGGGGGTATTCCTAGATAGCTCTCAAAAATTTGCTAAGGGGGCTTCTAGATAGCCCTTAAAAGGTTACAATTACTCCCGCAACAGCACCCTTAAAGAATGTTATCCATGAAATCGCTATTTAACCGTGAAAATGCTAGAAGCAGGATCTATGAATTCGTTACTAAGCAGTTTCGTACTAATTAGACCAGCATTCACCTTAATTAGTCCTAATTGGAAGTGTACTACCCTTAATTAGAGCTAGTTTCAAGTTTTATACCCTAAATTGGGACATAATGAAAGTTTAATCCTTTAATTAGTGCTAATTAGAATTCTGCTGACATTAATTGCTGCTGTTGGGACCATCCGAGACCTTAATTAAGGTGAAATGTATGATCGCACAATGTAGTTTGAGCTACCTATTCTCCCATATACCTTGATTAATACTAATTAAAGAACTAATGATTTTGATTAGTGCTAATTGGATGAGTACTCATTAGAGTCTATCAACCGAGTTGATCACTAGTTAATTAAATAAGCCATTTATAGATCAGCGGCTAAATGGAAATTGATGTAAATCGAGTATTTATTATCATTGTAAAACATGGATCGATTTTAGTGGTAACCCATGAACTGGCATAAGGTGAGCTTGAAATTCCGAGTTTACGGCATTTCGAACTCACTTGGTTTGACCCACTCACACCTACCCCCACTCTAGGTTTTAACTATTTTGACTCACCAAGTAGCATAAGCCATGCTGACTAGAAAATCAGTATAAACTGACATAAATATATGAAAATCTTTTATAGCAACAAAAATACTTTCTTTTTTCGATATAATAAAAAATTCTGCGATTAAATTCGAGCTGTAGTATCAGTCGAGTTGAAAAAATTGTCTGAATCCATGCATAGCAAATTCAACATTTTGCAATTTCTTTGTGGTGGGATACACGAATTCTGTAATAGTATCAAGTTGAAGCAGAAACAAACTTGAATTCTTTATTTTGTTCTAGATATTATTGGAATTTTTATTTTGAAACGTGAAACCATGTCTCGTGACCAAAAACGTAAGCAAAAACTATTCTTTATTTAAAGAATACTAATGAATATAAACTAGAGGATGCTGCGAAAAAGCATACCAAAATATGTTTTGAATTTTTTTAAAAAGAGTGTTTGTATTAAAGAAGCTGCATGTTCAGGCCCATCGAATAGGTACTAAGATCTTGAAATAGGGAAAAGTGTACATTTAGAGACAAGCCCCTGTCAAAAGTGGGGATACTCAAGCACCCAGTTCATCCTCCGTTCGTTGTTTGCTGCTCCCTCGGCTCTAACTTCCATTCTTCAGCGAACGAAATCGAAACAACAACTTTTACAAGTAAAACATGGTATTCTCAGCTTAAAACTGTTTTAGAACAAAAAGATTACAACAGTGATCATGCACTTGAAATACACATAGTGTTTAGCTACTCATTTCGTTCTACGTCTTCTTACTTTATTAAACAACGACATTCAACGTTATTGGAAATTTTTTCAACGAAGCGCTGAAGAAATCAATTTTTCTAGTGCAGTGACAAAAATTCTATCATAAACCAATGTTAGCCAATATTTTAAGCACAGAAGTGCTTTGAAAGCAACCTTAGAATTTAATTCAACTTATCAAACACCACGTATAAATAGCTAAAGCAAATCAAAGAAAGTAGTTCTTTAAAGAAGCATTGAGGTAGTGCAGCAAGCCGTTGTGGAATTCAAAATGATTTTTGCTTGATCTGGAATTCTTGTCTGTCCAACGAAAACGCTTCTAGTAGATTACGGCTCCGATTGGATAGCAACGAATTTTGATGAATTTTCAATAATATTAGAAATCGAAAGCCCAAACCTATAAATAAAAGGATGAATTATTAATGTAAAATGTATTTCCTATGTATTTGAACTAATATTTTGGTAGAAAATGTAATGGTAAACCAGCATATTCATGACAGCTGTTTTTTAATTAAGTGAAAATGTAATACAAAGAGATGTAGGGGTGTCGGATTAGCATGACTATTGCATAACAAAATGCTATTTTGAATGCTTTTGTATTAGAGTTAAGAAAGTAATTTAATACATATGAATTACTGTGAAAATATTAACTTAATGCTTTAGCATTACTATAGATTTTTGTATTAGGATAATACTAGCACGTAGATTGCGCAAAAAACAGAGCAAAAGTGTTCTTTTATGGGGAAAAAGTCCCATAACAGAACACTTTTGTTCTGTTTTTTGCGCAATCTATGTGTTATTATTATGTTAATACAAAATCAATACCAATGACAAAGAATTAAATTCATTTTCTAATTCTAATACAAAAGTATTAAATTAGTTCCTTAATCCTAATACATGCGTATTAGCATTTTTTTAATATTCATGCTAAGCCGACATCCCTAAAGAGATGTGAGTTATTAACCATAAAAGAATAATAAATTTTACTCGTTTTAGCCTTACAACACATCGGTCGAACGCAGGGTCAAGAGCGATTACATGAACTATTAAATGATCCTAAGCTTGGAAGAGCTGATCGAGGCTGGATTCAGCAGGAAATCAATGCTATTGAAAAAGCTAAGGAAAAAGCTAATAAAACAGGTGAAAAATGTGGAAAAACTGAAATCCGTCGCCCACCCGGAATGGTATTAGCTCATGCACGTGGATTGGAAGCAAAAAAAGGGTTCAGTTATAAACATTCGAATTTGCAACAGTCAACCTTGCACGATTTGCAGCATAAATATGATAAAAAAGGCAGACTGAATAAGACTCCTCTATGGGTGGAAAAATTCATAAAAGAAAATTCTATTGATAAAAATACGAGGGAAGGCCAGCGTCAAATTCGAGAACATTATCAGAATATGATGAATCGCAGTACGATTAGCAGTTCCTTTCGTCCAGAACAGGAAAAGCATTCGCGATACTTTCAAAACGATCGTGGCATTAAATTCAGTCAGTACATAGACTATGTTAAGCCAGGTGGCATAGAACTATGTCGACCGTTGCATTTTTCATCCAGTTTTTTGACCATTGATCAAACGGTCATTAAGTCTGTCAACATTGAGCCAAGTACACACAGTGTTCTCGTTCAGACATCAAAAGGTGCTTACAGATACACCCCCACTGATCTCACGGTGCAGGAGCTCTTATGTCTTGAAGCGGCAGTGAAGAAAACAACGAAAAGAGGAATCATGTTTTCACTTGAAAGAGAATATCATGTCTTAGATGGAGTTGTTTCAACAATGGAGGGAGCAAAACAGTTAGAAACAACTCTGACAGAAGCCGATTACTTACTGTGCGATCTCGCATATGGCATTGACTACGCAACTGGTTGCAAAACAGCCTCTATCTCGACCTATGAAAGTCCACTAGATGTGCGTTGCCGAATGTTGATTGCTGCAAGTCAAGAAAACGACTCAATCAGCAATCGGGCTTACAGCATATACTCTAAATTTCGAACAGTTACACCATATCCTACATTTCAAATGAACTCTTCGGTCAAAGCACGCTTAAATAGCACAGGAGCAAAAATTACAGTTGAGGAACCTTTGCTGCAGATAGGAATGCGTGGTATTTACTCTGACTGGTTCGGAAATATCTATTACGATGAAAAATCTGAATGCTGTTTGGAACAAGAACCATTTCTGCAGGATTTTGTCAAACACTACACTGACTACATTCGCCACTACCCAGTATTGGCTCGCATGGAACAATATGCAATAGTAATTGGTTTACTGTTGTCGTGTCCCAACAGTCCGGTCATCGATCGTATCGAGACATACCAACGTTACAGAGCAAACTATACGCCAAAATGTGAGATAAGTGCAGAAGTTATCACAGCCAGACTTGAAGCCACCAAAGCCAAGCATAAAGCCGCTGAAGTCCAAGAAGCCCTAATTGAATTTGAGCCAGATGTATTGATTCGTCTCTACATGGCACTCTATGCAGCAGAGACTTGGTTTCAGCTAAAAGAATTTTTACGCGCCAAAGATGCTGCAGTACTTGTGTTGCTGTATGCAAATTACTTTTCCGAAGATATACCGGAAACTCTTATTAATCAGCTTTCTTCTAAGGCGCTCTTGCTCGTTGCCCGTGTCTTGAAAATTGCTACAGTTCCTAGCAATGAACCAACAGCGACAGATATTACTAATGACGAAGTCTCTGAACTTCAAAATTTGCTTTTTACTGCCGAAACTACATCACCTGAGGTAATTCAGTCACAACATTTGACCAATATACGTAGATGTTTCAATGAAGCACTAGATGCTTCACTGCAGCTAGCTATAACAGCTGAAGACTGGTTGACTGCTTATGAAGTGGCACAATTTATTGCTTCAAATTGGTTGGAAAAAGATGACTCTACTCCTAAAGAAATACTAATTGCTGAAGTGTGGAATGCGTGGAAGAATTCGACTGATTTGAAATTGGATCACAGTCCAAACCTGTCATTCATCATGCAATGTTTATGGCCATCTCAAAATTCAACTACAGACGAATCATTTGAGGTCGAGTGTGAAGATCCTTCAATTCTGACAAAATTTTTACAGTGTCTGGACACCGGTGTGCTTCCAGATTCTGAAGTGATTGATCAGCTCAGCGGCTTTGTATACTTTGTGGATGCCAGGATACAATTGAAAGCAACTACACTTAATAAAAGGGAACAATACTACGCGGCACTAGCATCATGTTTGTGCGCCCTACGTTCTTTCTGCAGTTGCTTTGACCTAACATTGGAAGCCGGAGTCAATTGGAAAGAGGCGGCACGCGCCACTGCAGTTCGACTTGCAAAAGTTTGTGAAGTTTTGTATTTCGATGCTGAACAAAATGAACAGAAACAGGGCCTGGAGGAGGCTATTAAAGAACTGCAATTATTGCAAAGAAATCCTTCGCAAGCCAATGTTGACAAGATTCTTTGGCCTCTTCATAAACTTCGTGAAAAGACGAAGCGTGGGTGGGTGACAGGGAGCAATGGTCTGGTCCTCATAGATAAATTAATTATCGAGACGTACCAGGCAATTGGTGACAAGGAAAAACTGATACTGTGGCAACGAACTTTGGAAACTGACAGTGTGGAGTATTCAAACGCAGCAAATTCAAGCAAGACAAAAGAGTGAAAAACAACCCCCGACATTCATTCGTAATTTTGACAGTCCTAAATAATTATTGAATTTTGAATATTTCATTGAGAAATGTAAAATGTTTTATTTTTTAAAGGGTACGGGTGTGTGTGTGGATGCGGGTGTGGGTATGAGTGTTGCTGTGCGTATGATTGTGGGTTTGCGTGTGGGTGTGGTTTGGGTTTGGGCTTGGGTTTGGGCTTGGGTTTTGATATGAGTGTTAGTGTCGTAGTGCATAAGGGTGTGGGTGTTGGTCTTGGTGTGGGAGGTTTTGAGTGGGTGCTGGTTTGGCTGTGGGTTTTGCTTTGGGTGTTTGCCTACATCTATTTACACCTACACCCACACCCTCAGATTCCTGTTAGAAGTTGTCAGATTCCTATCGGGAGATATAGGAAATCTTCGGAATCCTCGGCACAGGATTCCAATCGGATGTCGTCGGATATCGGATCCGTTGATTTCCGACTGTTGGATCCGACTGTCGGATATTATTGGAAAGCAGTGGATCCAATTGGATTTTCAAAAAGCCTAGACATTGTTCTGATTGTGGGTCGTTTGCCCTCCAGTTGTGCCTGACAATTACAATTAAGTTTTCTAGTAGAGGGCTAAATATTTAACTAATTTATCATCGTTCAAAATTCGTCACCTTTTATTCGTATTCAAAATCTGTTCATGTTTGCTTATACATAGCATGGGTTAACAAAAAAATGTTATAGACAAAAAGAAAATATACAAAGAACAAGTTATTTTCAAATAACAGTTTTACAAAATCTTAAAAAATATAAAAATAGCATTCCAGTACATAAATATCTACGAAATTGTATTTGTTTCTAGATTCTGAGCAACATATGAAGATTCGAATGATGAAGAACGTATTGATTGTCTTTTTCTACCACGTTTACATTCATTTGATAAAACATCCATCAGTTTAGTCAAACTAATTTGTTGTGAAATTCATGATATCGACGATTAATAATTTTGTATTGAGCAATGATAGTCTGGGAAAAAATGTTTAAATCTGAAGAAATAAGAATTTAAATAAGCGTTAAGTACATAGTATGAACAGTTTCACAGAAAGCAAATCTTACCGAATTAGATTTAATTGTGCAGTTGTTACATAACAAAAAACAATTAAATAGTAATAAATGCACCAGTGTGAATATTCGTGTTTAAATGTTTAATTCTAAACAGTGAATAATATCTCTTAAATATGTAATGATCGAATATTTATCATAAATGGGGAATCGATGATGCATATGCACTAAAAGAAAGTAACTAAAAAAAGAAAAAATATGTGGTATGTGAGCAAAAAGTTCGAAAAGGCCATGTTTTGGAAATTAACCTATAGGAGAAATCAATCCTTTGATGAGAACCATGAAGGAGCTCATAAGCTATGTGCAAAACATTCAAAACGCGAAACTCGTCACAATGATACACGCGAATAAGTATACGAAGTTTTGAAATTACTACCCAGGTCGAGGCGAACAGTGACTAATCGCGTGCAGAACGTAAGAACGAAAGAAAATGCGTTCAGAACGCAGTCGCAACGCGTTCGTACCGTTCGCGTCATCCTAGTAGAGGTCCTCACTAAAAAAATCATACAATGGTGACATCATGTATATATATACAGTTGTTCGTGGCTGTGTAGTTCATTTTTGAAAAATCTTTAAAATAAATCTTTCACTTCTGATTCTATTATATATTAACTTAACTTATATTTTTGTTTGTATTTTTTAGATAAATAATTACCTTTTTTCAATATTAAATAAATGGAAAAGAATATTGTATTATAACTTCGAAAAAGAAAAATTCAACAAAAAAACAACGATTCATCACATAAGAGTATGAATATATGTAGTTCTACGGTAAAAAATCACAGCTTTACGAAACTGTGTATGAAATAGACAAATGAAATTACAAGTGTACAAAAAAATACAAATCTCAATAGGAAACTACTGATTTAACACGCAACATTTTCAGTTTTTTTTCAGTTAGATACATAAAAAATAGAGTACTAATGAATAATCAAAAGAATCAGAGAATAGCATAAAAGACTGCCCTTATAATCACCACTGAAAAAGAAAAGAATATAATCAAATCATGCCGCTTACAGTTTTGCCGATTAAACTAGTGAAGTCTATACAAATTTATACACTCAAGATCAATTCAATATCGCCACCAAATTTAATAGACACGTGATTTATTGATAGATTATTAATTGATTGTTGATAATAGTTTGGTAAGTTAGCCATTTCTCGAGCTAATTTAGTTTTTGAATTCTTTTTAATTTCATTAGACAATGAAGACAGATTTGACAATCTTATGCCACGTTTAATTCATGCTGATGATTCCGGAACATCGATACTGTACAAAAGCTAATATAAATATAATTATTATACTGTTTTAAGAATGTATAATTATTTACCTTTTAGTAAATCAGAATTTTTCTCTAAGTATTATCGATAATCAGCTACATGATTTGACAATGTGAATAAGTGCCGAATAAAGATGGTATGTCTCTCACGTGGACCCTTGACTTCACTTGCTTCAATACCAAAAATTCCCTAATAATAAATGACATTAGATATTGCCTTAAAATAAAGAAAAGCGGTATACTCTTATGTATTGCTATTTCTTAACATGATATATATAGTGAGCTTTTTAATATTCGTTAAAATGTAAATCGCTCAATGGAATTATTGTTGACAAATAGATATGAACACCTAAATATGAATATAAGAATATCACTAAAATAGAGACAGTTATTCTGAAAACATATGGCTTTGGAAGTTCTAAAATCAAATGGAGTTTGAAAACAAAATTCTTAATGTGAAAACGAATTTATAGAAATCAAATAGCTCATGAAGTATTTGAGCTTAAAAGTTTTCATCATAGGCAGATACGTTTGCAAAAACAATCTGACATATTTTGTGCCTTTCTAATAACTTATAGCTGTGTTATTCTTCATTAGTTAATCTTTAAAATTGCATTCTTCTTGTATGTGATCAGTCTATAAATTTAACGATTGATTGCTCTTTGTTTTACACATCACTTTAGTCATTTGAAACGAAAAAGCCAATCACCGTTCAGTCGTATAAGTTTCCCCAATGAGTAATATTGTCGCTGATAAAAGAAAACTTTTCTAAAAAGTAAAACTGTAGAGCATGGTCTTAAATTTATAAAAATTCGAATTTTGACGAAGTATAAATCTTTTTATAAAATGTATGTTTTAAGAAATCAAGGCTACGCTACTCTGCTTCACTGAATTCTATAATATTACGTGCTTGAGTATCCAAGCCGGTAATATTCGGGTAAACATACCAAACTAGGTACTAGTATAAGTACCTATATCAGTACAATTACTGAAATTTTTTCAAGTATCTATATTGGGTACCCTGTAAAGTTGTCGCCAGTAAATGGGTATCCTGAAATGAGTATTTCCCTTGGGTATGGATTTGATAAGAATATTAAAGAAAACGAAAAGAAAGAGGCAAGACAGACAGAAGCTAAGGTAAACAATGTCGCTATACTGTAAAGGTAAAGAAAAAAATCATTCAAAACAAGTAAACAAGTAGTTAAGGTCGAAAACAATTTCAAAATCAACAGCAGGGTATTATTGAAAACACTCCGAAGTGCCGTGAGTAAAGCATTTGGAAGTTTCCAAACATTAGAAAAACTAGTTAGAAGGTTTTATAATTACCGTCAAGATGCTGTGAGTATTGGTAATGCTTAAAACCGATATGACACACTCTCAAGAAAAACAGTGTTACACTACCGAACGTTTTTGAAATTTCCGTAGAAGTTGCGCAGCGTCAGATAGTTCTTCCAACGGATACAACGACAGAAACTTGGCTACGAAACAATTACGTCACCCGAAGAGAGGTCACATGAAATAAAATAAGTTTGTATAATTGCGTATATGTTTACAATCATGTGTTAAATCACGTGCAATCCAATAAACGAGTTATGAACCGCTCAGCAAATTTTTGCCATTGGTGGTCGGGTATTTCGAAATTTTGAGTTTTGGTTTTTTCTAAGACAAAGAAAGACACTTTTACCAAAAAATAATTTCTTACCCTTGACTGAAAGGATAGGGATATGAAACTTCATTAGTTTTCACGTATGTTTGACTGCTTGCGGGTAAAAATCATATGTAAATAAATACTTTAACGGTTGCCAGACTCAGTCAATTTGGTTTTCAGATAATGGATTCAGTCGATCACATTTTTCTGCGTCGAGATTTCATTTTATCCGATTTTTCCGCTCAAGACTTTCGCTAATCAAGCTTTTTGGCCCTCCGTTTCAAGAGTTGATGTATTTTTGTGTTCGCATTTTGAGTTTATGGAGCTTTATATGATGACATTTCGTCCCATGAGATTTTTCTATTGTTGATGTTTTGTCCAGAGAAACGTTTTTGGATCTTAATCGATACAAATCAAGTTTCCTCTCGTGTGGGTTTTATCCGATGAGTTTTGTCTCGCACAAGGATGTCATCCAAGTATCTTCATACTTGTCAAAATACATTTGGATAGGTCATAATGTAAATCGCTCTTTCCAAAGATAGTATCAGCATAATCCAAATATGTTAATCTTTTTTTGAGAAGTTTTGAGTTATAAGTCGAAGAATTATTCCAATAAAGAAAAAAAGTATCATTTTAATTGTAAATAAAAGTGAGCCATTATTTAGAGGAGTAGATTGTAGGAAATGAGCAGCAAGTTTTTCGTGGCTACCTCTCCGGGGTATCGCTCACGGTTGTCCACTGATCAGAAAGATTCACTATTGATCTCGTCCTACATAGATCACTTCATGTCGCACATGAATTTCAACATAACTCGAAATTTATGAATTTATTCAGAGACACGTATTTCAAGGATTAATCAATACATATAAATTCTATATACATCTGCTCGTTCACTCGTTCCTGTATTAAAGTTTATGTGATTCTTGTCAGTGTATTAAAGTAATGAATATCCTATTCACTATATCAAAATCTGTCTGGGTCTACCAGGGTTAAACTAGAAATGAGAACTCCATTTTTGATACCCAAGTCTGTGTTGTCTTGCAGACTCTAGTAGATCCTCGCACCAATATTAATAGAAAATAAGTGAACGAGAATTATTATGTAATACATTTATTTTGTATTATATAATAATTCATTTGCATCGCACAGAAGATAAGTTCTGTGACAAATGTTTCTCGTTTCTGGAGAATATTCTAGAAAGATTTGTTCAACGAAGAATTACAAGATAATACTAATTTAGGGTTATGAATTTTCTTTCGATCAATCTTCTATCATAACTTCTACTTTTGCTCAATACATATAAGCTGATGTAGCTACATTGTTAGTAAAACCGAATTCTCTTTTTGAAAATAAGCTTGAGAACATGAGTAGGCAATGATGCGTGGTGCCCCCTAGGGGTTTCGATGAATAGTTAGTCACTAAATTGAGAATTGGTGAGCAGAGAACTTCAGGTTTCTGCCATGCACAGAAAAGTTCATCACCTGTGGGATCCGAAGTACTGAAACAATGGTACACCGACATTTGAGCATACGCCGCTTGAGCTCCAGACTCTTGAGCCTACCGACATTTGAGCGTTTCGTAATCAGATTGAATGTCGGTGTGGATCTTATCACCTCACCCACGCCAGCACCGGGATAGATCCGCATCAATAACCATACACAGCTACACCCAACCTTTATGTGTTCTACGTAACTATGAAAGGTTTAGCAAAGAGTTTACGAAATCTAAAGCAAAAGTACATAACTCTCAAGAAGTTTTTCTTCACAAGTCCGAAACTTTGGTGAATCTAGGAAAATTTTAAAAGTTTCAAGTTAGCTACGAAATTATTTTTTGGTACGGAACTAAAAATCTTTCCTTGAAATCATGCCGTACTTTTCAGGTTCGCCAAAAAATCGGCTTTGTTTAGATTGTAGAGCCACTTTTAGGTAGCGCATTGTGTGTTGTTACTAAAGTTTCTATTCGGCGCGAACTTAACTAGAAAGATAAGTAGCGTGTATACAAAAACAAATAGAGTCCTCATTTACTAAACTTTTTCCATCAGCAATTCCTTTTTTATCATCCCTTAACGTACAGAGTTTAGATGCTGTTTCTCTACAATAATTTGATTTTCTCCGATACACTGTCATTCGTGTTTTATCAATAGAGATGGCATCAAATCAATGTTCGATCTGTTCAAAGAGCGGAGGAAAGTGTATATGTGATGGATGTAAAAAATATTTTTGCGTGAACCATTTTAATCAGCATCGTCAACAGTTATCGACGAAGTTTGATGATGAAATTGTGGGAGCTCACGATCAACTTCTCGAAGAAATAAACCGAGTGAAACAATCGAATGCCTCCGCTTCGGGAATGTTCGATGAAATTGATCGATGGGAGACTGCAACATTACAAAAAGTTCATAAAGCAGCAGAACAAGCTCGTCATCAACTTGCTCAAGCGTTGACTGGAGAAAAAGAAACACTAGCAAAGGAGTTTGGAATAATGACAAAAGAAATTCGTGATCGAAAAGAGGACAATGATTATGACGAAAATGATATTGAACGACTTCGACAAAAAATGGATCAGATGAAAATATCATTAAATGAACTTATTCGACCAANTAAACGATCGAATCGATTGGAATCAATTGATCTATGTCGAAGCTAAACCAAACAGAATATGTGAGTAGCTTGAAAAGAATATTTGATCAAGACCCTCAGCTAGCTAAATTACTGACGAAACTTGGAGAAATTCCGTCTCGATTCAAAGCTCAAAAGTTAAACATGCATTGATGCTCCAAGGATTCGAATATTTTCAAGAAAAGTGTTTTACTGAGGTCTCAGAATATGGAAATTTGTAAAATTCTTTTCAATTTCATTTTACTATGCCGTCTTCTACCTTATTGAATAACAGTGATTACATCATAATAAACATCTAAAGCGAAGTAGTCTATATATTGAATCAAAACAGTGTTCCTAATTGAAAAATAAATTAGTAACAACTGAACTCGTAAATGACGAAATCATCATACTATTAAATAATACAGAATGTTGGGTATTGCTTAAAATCACGTATTCTGAAAAAACCGTTTTTAACAGAAAAACGATTACTTGTGTGAACATTTCGATATCATTCTAAATTGTTGAAATCATTAAAATTCTAAAATTGAAAAATTCATCTACAAGTACATCAAATAACTCTTATTGGCATGAGGGATCATTCTCTATCAGTTGAGTTGTGGTACTTTGGTTATCAAAATTTTATAGTTATAATAAACCATCGATTTTTCGTTTTAGACATTGCGAACTATTCGATTTCTGCTCCGACTAACTGTAGAAATAGTGGCATCTCAACAGTTTCTTTCTGCAAAACTTATCATTATTTTCAATTACAAACCACATTAAAATGACATCGTTTCTTAGATAGATTCGAAGTCAAAATTACCTTCAGATCTATAAGAAAACTATTAAATCCCTATGTAATAGTTTGTTATACGTTTTCCCATTGCTACACGATTGATGGAAACACTATTTCGTTCATTAAAGGATTATAGGACTATTAGCAAAACATAATTATTTGCAAAAACTTGTAAATTAATACAGTTATGTAGAGTAGTGAGTGAGATAACACGCCAAAGCTACTAGAAATGATGAAGCGAGATACGTCGACCCTACAATTGGTGTATTTACTTTGTGAGACATTGCCACTCAGTAGTATTTAACCATATCACTTAATGAAACGAAAGTATTTTTCTAAAATTTTACAAATCATCTACAAATCAATGTACAGTTATAAATCTTGATGAATCATTTTAAAACTTTATGATTAAAAGATTCTTTTAATCAAACTTTTGAAAAATATCAAGTCGAATAATCTTTGATAGGAACAAAGTAGAGATCCGGAGTTTTTATCATCGATAGAAAACAAAGTGGAGTATTCAAATATTTTGATTTTTATGGTTCTAACAATTGATCATGCAGATGGATTTCTTCATGTGAGTTTTGAGGTCGAGATTCTAGTAGCGAATTTTTTTAGAAGTTGATTTGTAATATCAATGCTTGATGCAACAAGTTATTATCTTTTTGTCTACGCATGGCCGGCATTTCAACGTTGTTTCACCAAAGAGGTGCAGGAACATTGATTAATTACGTCAAAATTTCTCTAGAGAGGAGTCGGGATTTCTTTTCGTTTCAATGCGATTCGATATCTCTCAAAAGTCAATACTTGGGAAAATCATTCATCAGAGATAGTTTTTAGTAATCAGTTGTCAATTAATTAAAAAATATGGTTTCCAGAAAAGCCTGATATCTTATAATTGGAGCAATATACAAATACGAGTCTTTTTAGTTCTAAGAAGAACAAATTTTTTTATCTAACAGTGGTACACTAGATTGAAATCTAATGGAGTATGTCACTAGTATGGCGTCCTCAAAACTCGTACTTAAAAAGTCACCTGACTGATTATGTGTGGAATGGATGAAGATCACTATTATACGTATTGAAGTGTTCTAGTTAAAACATGATATGCGGTATAAAATATTGTCAATCATTGATAAAACTATCAATTTTTCAATTAATACTAGTTCTATGATGACAATCGATTGCATTAGAAAAAAGTTATTTTATTCGATTCTTTAATTTATTCGAAGTTATTTATCAAAGATTTTTTTCGATTCATCATTATTACGTAATCGATTGTGAGCATGCCTGCGGATAGTTGAAAGCTTTATGACAAGTAACAGAACAGTTCATTTTCATTGCTCTACATTTTTATAAATACTTGATTGATATTGTTCAATTTGGTCACACTTGAAATGTACTGTTGAAGCAATCCTAACAAAATAGATGGAAAAGCTGCTATCATGATTAGTCAACTTCAACCGACCTGCCCAAGTATGAAGAAATCATAAAGAATTGACTAGACTTATAATTTTTGTTTAAAGAATTAAAAAGTCTAACTCAACAACAAATACAATGAAAAAACGTTCTTTAGAAAGCTGAAAACTTAAATGATGAGTTATATGCGCACTAAAAACGAAACTTTCAAGAATACGTTAGGCTACATTTTTAGATGATGAACAGAGATGTGACGGAATCATGTTTGAGAAATGATGATGTATTTCTACAATCTATTTTCTTCGGCTAACTGCATAACCAGTTTATCACAATTAAAAAGCTGCCGTCCCAAAAAGAAAGACAACTGAAACAATCAGTCAATTGATTTTTCTAATAACGTGAGAGTCCTAATATAAACATATAAGTGAAAGCAAATTCTTAATCCTAAAACACATTTTTCTTCAAATTTTAAATTGCGAGCATATTAAATTAGGAATGCCGCGGTGATGATCTACTGCTTACCCATTCATGACATCACTTTCTGTAATGACCATCAAGTAACCAACAGCAGAGAATGTAAGTTAGTTAGGTTGAGCTTTTAGTGAAGGGAGGTCTTTTCAACAGAGATAATGATTTTGTTGAAAGTTTGAAGGAATACTTTTGATCTGTCCAGCCTCGAGAGGGTCCGAATTCCATGACACCGGTTTAGGGTAGTACTCTCTCGAGAATCCATCGAGATCGACATGTTGATACCCGACGAACAAACAATCGAAAAATAATATGAAAACACATAAGTTTTACGTGTTTAATCGATTTACTTAAATTGAGTACAGCATGAAAAACATAACAGAGAAGGAATAGACAGGAGACAAAACGCTCCTAATTAATATAAACAGATTCACACCATATACCCTGCCGTCTATTCAGTAGGATTGCAACATTCGGGATTGTAATATCATTTCGTCAATATTATAGAAATACCCATACATTTCGATGGGATCTACTTGTGGAATTAATAATTCCTGCAGTGAGTAATAAAAATCTCTGTCAGGGAAAAGATATCGGAACATACTTGTTGATGGATGTTCATTTATGAGACTCGTTGTACATTTTATTACCAATAAAAATTATCTGAATTCTAAGAAACAACTATTGACGTGTTAATAAACATACCAATGAATTTAAATCAACGGGTCCAATTATTTGTGTTGCTCGTATATTTTTTTCCCACGACATCCAAATTATTCGACCTAATAAATAGATTCCATTTGTCTTAGTTGCTGTTTCAGCATAGTTCGATGTTGTTTTCCAACTGTAGATCTCAACTAAATATCTAAATAGCATCAAATAATCCGAGTATTGATAAGAATCGTTAAGATGACGTTCGACGTTGTAAAAGCACAGTTGTTTGTGTTTGCTATATCTAGCCTTCTTTGTGTCAAACGAAATTATCAACTACGTAGATTGAAAATGAAATAAAAGAGATTGCAGGGTATGAGTTATGGCAAGAATAGAGACTGAAAAGCTGATTAATTTTCACCTTTCCCAACAATAGTCTCAGGCGTAAATACAAATTTCATTCGATTTGAATCCTTTCAAAATATTATTTTCATTGACTGGTAAAATTAAATTCATTGCAACTGATTATTAGTATACATTTCAAATTAAAAGAAGGGGAGTGTTTTAATCTGTAAAAAGAAAAGAAAACTGCGTCGAATCTTTGAAACAAAACTTTTGAAACGTTTTCTCTGGCCTCTCATTCGAATTTCTAAAACAGCTAATGTAATTCCATGTGAAAATTTTCCAATTTTAATTTTCAGTTGTGCACGTGAATGGTTAACTGAGGCTAGATTATCTATGCAAGATTCGTATTAAAATGGTTCTCTTGTCACTATTTATTAACATTGTACTAGGTTTTCGGCAGATTTCTGACTGAAAATGGAGTTCTCTTTCTGATTTTTTTATCGAGAAGTACTCATCCTTCTTGTAATTTGAAATGAATATTAGGTACTGTCATTCATGGCTTAAAGCATTTTAACCGATTAAAAAATATTTAAGCGATTGCAGTTTTTCCATGTGATTCATTTTTCGTACAATTTTCAGTCGTTTCTTTAACAATAAGCTCGATCGTCGTTCGATTTCTATTCTTGTTATGGATTTCGGGACATTCTAACCTAATTGTAATAGCAGGTAAAAGCGCAAATAAAACAAAAACTAGTTGACGTGAATCATGTATCACCGAGAATAAGGGTAAATTTTTATGCTCACTTGAACTTTCTTTAACATTGATTTTAGAGTTGAAAGTAAAACTTGAGCTGCAACAACTGCACTTATGTAAATAAAAAACTTATACTTATGTTTATTCAGACCAAACATCTCATGACCTGCTAGTTTTTGCTACAGAAGCTCTATCAGATTCATTATGAAAGTGATCATCTCTCATTGATTAGTAACCTTTTTATTTAAATATCTGAAGTTTAAACCTAAAACATTCTCTTATTGACAAATACAAGCCTTTTAAAAATGCATTGTCGAACTTCAAACAGAATGTCACTCATCCTGTCGATATCTAATTGACTATACTCATAAATGATGATCTTAAAAACCGAGATCAATTGAAAGAAAAACGAAATAGAAGTAGATAATAATTGGCCTCTCAAGTTAGATAATCGTTGATTCAGTTTATGTACGATAGATTTTCTCGAAATTTATTTTGAATAGAAGTGATCCTTTAAATTTTTAATAATGCATGTCCTAATAGTCATTCGATATTTGGAAAAACTTATCATATATGTATGATCGAAATAGAAACTTTTGACTGGTTACATGTTTTTTATTAAAAGAAACCTGTATACTAAGAGACTACGAGACTTTGTTTCTTATCGAAGTAGAAATGACTTCAAATTCGACCGGTATTCTATTTGTCAGTTAATTGACTTATCTTGATCGATTTAAGCATAAAAAAGTGGGCTTCGATAAAAAAAGAATTCCTCAAATAATTAGCAGATTGATGTGAACAAGAAGCGAATAATCTTCATCTGTCTAGACAAGTTTCTGGAAGTACAGAATGTTAATCTTTACGATCCATATATAACTGTAAATGTTATTATAGTTTAAAGACACGAAAAACATAACCTTAAAAATATCTAAGTACATTAACAGAGAAGAAGAATATATCAGCTAGAAGGGGCATATTATGAAATGGACGAGTTTTGATTATTATCTCAGTAATCTACACTCAATTAGACTTCGTTTTGTCAGAGAAACTGGTATGTTCAGGAACGAGCGGATGAAGTGTAAGCATCAATTCGATTTGATTATATCTACTTATATTCAGAGTTTGCACATGTCAGAAATTTCAGTTCAAGATATTGATTCAAATCCACGTAAACTTAACATTTCTTTCTTTACAAGACACTACCATGAATAAACGATATGAAAAAAAATAATCAGACTTCATGAAAAACAAAGTTAGCTTGTTAACATTGGACGATAAATGATAGAATCAACTTATAGTCAGAAATAAATGACTTTTTTCAACAATTCTCTATTTTTCGTTGATTCTTATCGTATCGTAAGTTGTTTTTAAAGTTATTGGTTCTGAGTTATTATCAAAAAATAAATGAACACGAGTCATCTTATTGAATTTAGAGTTCTGATTGTTTAACTTTACACTTATTACCGGAAATGATTCTGTCGTTTCTTTGTCTTGTATGATGTTTTTCTTTAGCCTTTAATATATGTTAGTAAGCTTGATTTTTTCCAAATGACCTTGTGATGCTTTGTCTATTCAGATGTGTTTCTCTATTAGGAAATATTTTTAAGTGGACAGTTTGAATAAATAAGTAGTTAGATAGCAATTTCAAAATCTGATTTATTGTTTACACTAAGTTGCAGTTCGCGAAAATTCTTTATAGTCTAAGTCAAGATATTCATTCCAAGTTGTATACTATTAAGAAAACAGATATTTATGAAGAAGTATACTTATTGGATTTAGGGAAAAATCAATTCTAATCCTAGTTAGAGAACTTAGATCTATTTCGAATGAATATTGTGCATTTCAATCAATAAATTTAGTTGATGAATGAAACTTAACTTTGAATCATACTATCTATATAGATATGTGTGCACTACTCTGTCTTGCGGGCCAGTATTTCATGTAGAATAAATGATACAATTAGTTCACTTGAAATGTCTCACTAAATATTTACAGACAAAAACCATTGAGTTCATGATTTAAG
>OENT01002107.1:0-28021 GCA_900239685.1 Rotaria macrura | reverse complement strand
ACGAATTGATCATGCGACGAATTGATCGCGACGAATTGATCGCGACGAATTGTCGTGCGACGAATTGAGCGGTCACCCTTAATTCGATGTATTTCTTCTGTATTGTATTGCATTCAAAAATTATCATAAAATATTGATGATCCTATATGCATGGGGTCTTGAATAATCTAAAAGTTGCTCGGATAGGATGAGCAGGAATCATGTGATATGACAGTCGGAATTTAGTGAACTCCGAATACAATAGAAAAGAAACTTTGTTTTCTCTCTATGCCTGTATTTCACACTAATGATTGAAATCTCAAGAATTTGACTCGATAATGTAATATATTCAGATTTTTCAGTAACGTGGAATCTCATCGACACACTCCAGAACCATTTTGTCGCAAGTTTGATAAAGTAGTCATGAAAATTATTCAGCTTCTTCATTTATCTTGCTTTGTGAAGATCTATGAAATGCATCTAAAATTCTTAAGAAAATTACGAATCTATAATAGTCGTTACTTTCATCTTGTTCTCTAGCGTCATAAATGAACGTCATACTCTCATTACATCATTTATCATAAGTCTTTTCTGTCACAATTGACGGAGATGAAATGAAAGTAAAAATGTTATGATGATTTCTATGTCTCATAGTTCATCATACGAGACGTGTCTTGTTCCTGAGAGAGAAATGACATCATTGATGGATTCATGTAATAACAGAATATCTCATGATTTTCATTGAGATGGTCAACGTTCATAGAGGAAGAGAATCGAATATTGATTTCTTCAATCGATTGAAAACGGCTTTGAAAAATTTTTTTCTTTTATTTTCGAAAAGTGTTTTCATGTAAGATAAGAGTAAGTCGAGTGCTGATTCAGACTGAATAAGACTCCCGAGGCTAGTTTACTGTAGTTCAGGTGAATTTTTAATGGATTTTGTTGTAGTTTAAACCTCTATGCCAATAGAATAGATCGAAGAAAAATTTTACAATTTTATTTAGTTGCTTTGTTTCTTGTTGAACGTTCAGTTCTGATCACTTTGATTTGTTTCGTGCATTCACATGTAGTCTTATGAGTTGATTATACTAAATAACATTTCTGTAGCTTAGATAACTCAAACATGATAATATATCTGTCGAGGAAACAACTTATATAATATAGCCTGTATTTTCGACGATTACAACCGGTTCTATCTAATAGGATCTAGAATGTTTGTAAGAGTTTTGTTGAAGTTTGAATGATTTATTTCAAAGTAGTTGACACAAAACTACATGAATAACCTTTTGCGACATATACAAAATTCACAGAAAAAGTGTTGGATAGAGGAGATAGTACAAAGAACACAAAGACAAGTCAATGAGCAGAATCGATACTTTATCGTTAGTATACCATTTTAAAAAAATCGAAGCAATTTTCCTTTGTTCATTGACGTATAGTAGACTCAAAAAGTTAAGTAGAATGTTAGAATAAAAGGAAAACAACAGTTTACGATTCTTTTTTGCTAAACACATCATTGACTTAACCCTTGAGGTAGCTAACTATTTTTTTGAAACGAAAAAAAAAATCTACAGTTGACTTTTCACTATATACAGAACATAGAGAATATCAAATTGAACGAACAACTATACAATATCATATTGAATTCAGTAGTTACTTTTTTCTTGACTATTGTACAGATCTCAATTTTAGGACTGCAGAGATAAGAAAAATGTGATCCGAAAGTTAGCTTTTTTGTTGATTTTCTTGCGATGATAAATCTATGCCGAGGTTGAAATTATTGAAACTCATCTCAGTTTGATTGTCACTTGACTTCTTTCACTGAAAGAATGGAATGCCGAATAGAATGATACCACTGAGAACAGCTAAACTGCCAAATATAAGATGCGGCCAGAGAGATGGCATAGTAAAATGAACAAATGCATCATGCACAATCCCTAAAAAATAATTAACACATGTTTTCAGACAATGTAAAAAACAATGATGGAAAACTACTCATCAACAATAGCCATACCGAAAAAGTTTTCAACGGCAAAAAAAAGTAGAAGAACACCAATACCTTTCGATAACTTATTAATACCAACTATATTGATAAGAACACTCGGTGTTAAAGCAGCATAACCAGCGGAAAAGAAACCAAAACACGATGCATAACCAATATGTGAAATAACAGACGAGCCACAAAATGGTGCCACGATAATAGCAACACCACAAATAATCAACGATACGATGAGCAAGAGAAGTCGATTTATCTACGAAATCAAGAAATGATTTCCGTACACAGAGAAACATGGTCTTACGCATTTTCGATCACCTAAGTAACCAATCATCAAAAGACCGAAAATATTCGCCAAACCAATCGATATAAAAATATATATTCGTAGATGGTGCATGACTCCCAACTCACTTGCAAGACGATCGGCATAACTGTAAACTATATTGATGCTGAGATTTGCCAAAAACTGCGATATAACATATAGTACAAATGCAACATTTTTAAGTAGACTCAAGTCGCTCTGTTCGATGACTTGATCAACGGAAGACATGATTGGTGATTTCTTAATGGTGACAACTGATTGCATTGTCTTGGCTATGTTCAAAGAAAACAATATTTATAAGTACAAAAGATTTCTGTGAAACAAGTATACCGTCAACAGTATCACCGTTCTGTCTTGCTGATCCATTTTCCGAATTAACATATTGGCCGGCTTCTTTTTCTTTAGCTTCTTTACATGCTTTTCGCTCTAATCGTCGTTGTTCACTTCGTTCTTGTGGCAGAGGAAACTAGACAAAAGAGTGATTAGAAGACATTTTATTTTCATTTAAGAAATTTCGTTTATTTTCAAAATATAAAAACAATTCAAAGTCTATTGAGCTTTGCAATGGAAAATTTTACTTTTTATGAAATCAACCGTACATATATGCCTGTCAATCGTTAAGAAAAATTTCGAACTTTCACGGTGACTAGATCTCGATGAGTAAAACAAAAGTCGCCATAAACTCAAACTTCCTCGGTGCTTCCTTGAGGAAGCTGTAGGGGTCCAATAGTCGTCTCCTTCTCTCTGAGAAGGAATGTTTATTTGAGCTGAATCTGTTTTTACAGATACCAGAGACACTTTAGGGTGTCTATTTTTGTTGATTTGTTTGAATCTCATTCCGTCCGAATAAAAACGCCAAAAATACGAGGAACACCCTAGAAAATGCATATCTTTTTGATATAGCGCTTGTCTTGTGAGACCGGGAAAAACTCAGCAGTACAATATTTTTTTTAAATTAAAAACCGTAAGCACTATCACGTGACTTTAATATCCGTAGAAAAAATTTCAGCCCGATCGAACGTACTGTGTCTGGGAAGCGGGGGGTGATTTTGTGGATTGTTTCTGAAAACCACGGGAAAGCGCTATACCCCTACGGCAATCATTTTATCCTTTCCTTCTTATTTATGATTTAGAGCTATGCATGAGTTCTCAAAATGTCATCAGTAGAGAGAGGATAACACTTGAAATCACACGTAGAGCAGAAAAAAATTCGGTATCGAAAGGGGGTCCTCATAATGTCAACTGATTATTATAGAGTACTACCCAGGTCCATCAAATCGGATATCCGTTACGGACCGTTCAGTGGAGACAGCTATACGGACCGTAACATCATTAAAATAGGGCCGTGTACGGCCGTATTTTCACAGTATACGATCCTTTATTACTGTGCCCAGAAATAGTACCGTATACGGAGCCGTATGCTGTGAAAATACGGCCGTCTACGGACTTATTTTAATGATGTTACGGTCCGTATCGTTCGACCTGAGTAACCGACGTACCTGGCGTTGCCCAGAAAAGTTCAGTCTTAATATATGTATGAAAAAAATAACACTAGGTTGGAGAACATGTATAAAAAATTAATAAGCTTTAATTGAAGCAAAGCATTAAGATACATCTAATTGGTCTAGAACCTCACATTCATAATCCTCATTGATCGTCGAGAGAATTACGACGATAAATCGTACTTTGTACTACTCAAATCAAGCTGAATCCTGGTTAGTTACAAAGAGAGATAACAGGAGTTTTATGCGACAGAGCATTTTCCAACATCGAGAAAAGTCGATTTATATGAGTCAATGACTGATGCAGACTTTTGAACCTGATAAACTGTTTATTCGAAATCCCCACCTCAGAAGACATCCGGAAAACTAGTTCCCCGAAATTGTATTCCTATTGATTTTCGGTTACAACTCAATGGATTTCTAGATGGATTGACCTTGGATTCGAACTTCGCCTCCCCCTTCTAGAAACACCTACGGGATTTTTTTCACGAAAATACAATTTTCATTGGTTGATTTCGTAGAGCCTCATTTGTTATTGGTTCCAAGTCAACCAATAGGATTGCAGGCAAATGAGTCCCAGATTCAAACTTCACACCCTCAAAAACCTATGTGACTTGTCTTTTGTTTGATCCCGGAGTGCTGTTAAGTAGTTCTACTATTGAATGCTGGAATCCGATTGGTTGAACACACAAGCGCACTTCTTCTGGACGGAAGATTGATACTTTCTGAAAAATAAAAAGCCCTCAACCTCTCCCTTGGCGAAAGACGCGTTCGTAGCAAGTTTGGCTGTACTGGCTACTACGGTGTTCAAATGCATAAAGAACGGACAAACAGACAAACATTCTTCTTTATATATATAGATATGGGTGAATTTTGCTCGTATGATAAGTAACGCTGCATTACCAAATAGTACGCTGCTTATATATGACCTTCTACTGAACAGGTTCGAATAATTCGTGTTTTTTAAATGCTCGAACTTGCCTGCCCTGCTTATCATAAAACTTACAAACTTTTTCTGTGCATTTGTCTGCAATATCGACAAGACAGAACTATTTTGTCCCTAAAACTTTCCGATTGTCTTTGTTTTTGAACGCCTTTGATTATAGGAAACCTATTTACAAAAACTAGGCAGAAGTAAACTGATACACTCTTGTTAATTGTAATGATGTAGAAAAATTCTTAGCAGCAATCCCCGTAGAGAAGTACGGTCGAGGAAAAGTACTGAAAGTCGTTTGATAACAATTTCTTAAACTGTTATGCACAGCTGCATACGCACATATTGATTCCGATACAAGAAACTGAAGTATTCAGGAGCGAAGAAAAACGATCTTTTACTCATGTTCAAAACGATTCAATTGATATACGATAATTGTATAAAAAATCATGCAGTTAGAGATTTCACACTGCCCACAAATATGTGAGGATGTGTCCTTGTTTTTTAGAGAATACTTGCTTTGTATAGGATAAACAAGGCTCTGTAGAATGCATCCATAGAAAGTGCGTTATCCTATTTCCCATTGCACATTTTCTGCTGATCAGAATCAAGAGTATCTTAGGGTTGACTTGATGGTTTTTTTGAAATATGAAAATTATAAAGACGGCAAAATCAGTTACCATTAAATAGCCACATAGAATTCCGAACAAAATGACACCAGCTTCAAAGACCAAGGCGTCCTTATAATTGAGCCACGAGCTTATGTTAGCCATCTCGTTCATTATATATGGTATTACAAATGTACCCACACTGTGGCCGCAGATAGCAATGCCATTGGTGAATGCACGTTTTCGCTCGAAATACAAAAGAACAGAGACAATAGCTGGCAAGTACATTAGTGAAAAACCGATTCCTAAAAAATATCCATACATGAATGAATTCATAAAAATAACTAAAATATAGATGCAACCAATCTGAATCTTAGAAACACTGTTCTAAATTTTCATTCTTTTATGGGGAATTGATAGGTCATAGTCGACAAGCAACGAACAGAAATTTTTCGTTCATTTGAGTTCACTCGAGTAAAATTAATCGATATATCGATTTCCGTTTACTGTTAGACGTAATACTAAAGAAAAATTCAGAGAAAAATATTAATATTTATCTTTTTAAATTGGTCGATTTTTGAGAGCTTTTCCACTGGTTGTTTTCGACGTTAACCAATACCATCATGAATTTTATAACTTGTACAGAATTCAATTGTGACTTTCGAAAAAAATATTGAAAAAGTTCTCACGATCGTCTATTGCATAGCGATTTTCATTGGAAGAATATGAATGTAAGTGAAAACGATGGTTACGTTCGGAAACAACACACTAGTCAGAAAATGATTTCTACTTACTTGAATACAGCGCTTTCGAAGGTATTAAAAATTTCCTCTTGGTGTTCATAGATGGTTGCTTTTCGAACTGACATGAAAAATCAAAATTTTGACGAACGTGTTGAGAACTTGACCACTTATCAGTCTTTCCTTGAAAGTTTTCACATTCTGAATGATACTTGTTGTGCTCAATTAAACGAACATTGTTCGAAAGATCTCAATAAATCTAATTTCTCTGGTAAAATTCGAACATCGATTCAATGTATGAAATAACATACCTCCAATAACACCAATCGTAATCAAGTAAAACCGGCTATTAACCCATAGTCGGCCTAGAAAAAAACCGAAAGAGGCAATGCAACTACCCGCAATAACCACTACACGGCACCCGTACATATTAGTAAGAACGGCTGCGACTGGTCCTAAAAAGAAAAACAGTTATGGAAAATCAATATTCGATGAATAAATGACCTGCGCCGAGAATAACAGTTCCCAAAATACGAGATATACGTGCTACGAGTTTTCGACTGAAGATATGTTCCGTCATGTTGGGCCCCAATAACACTTGGTGCATCGAAGACGTTATCCTATCTTTTTCTAATGAAATCAAAGAACGACAAAGAAAAATAACACTTACCCTTGGGTAACGAAACGGATCATGAATAATGCCAAGACAACCAACCATCCCCATCCACCATCAAGAACGACCGCATTTCCAACTGGAGCTATTTTCTTATTGTTGCCGGTCATTTTAGTGTTTTTTTATCGAGTAGTCACTCGTCTACAATAGTTTTATGTTATTCAAATTCTTCGCGCAATAGGGTTAAGTTAACCAATGTCAAAATAATGCCTACAGTGCAAAACATACTTTTGATATTTTTCCTCTCCTTTACTTAAGTTCTCGATGCCCTTTTCAATGTTTCACGTCATTTCGATCTAAATCAAACGAGCGCTTCATACTTTCAGCATATACGTTGTATAGATCGTACGAATGCGATTAAGTGAACTACTGAATAATCTGAAAACAGTATGCTAATGAAGTTTCTCTCAATTACTCGATTAAAACTATGCATGTTCCTTATTCTTTGTATCTGTACTACTCAGTCATGTGAGCAGATAAAAATCAATTGATTGTATTCCGATTATTCGCCTCAATCTACAAGTTATACAAAATGAATATGCATTCGATTGTATCAAATTTTTCGAATGTAACAACAAATGAAATCTTAAGACTATCTTTGTATTGTATAGATGTCTCGCTATTTGAAGATCAGATAACGTCTCAAAGTGATATCATTGAATCTAAAAATTTAACGGACAACATTTATCGATAAAAACTATTGGCATATTAATTAACAATAATAGAAAAATCTTGTCAGAGTTTGTTGTCTTGAAAATACACTTCGAGAAAGTCCATAGATGGACTGTGTGTTGAATTCTAACACGAAAGATCCAAAACTCTGGGTAACAGTTTATTTTCTTTTTGACGAACAGAATTCATTCCGTGGAATGAGACGTAACTTCACTTGTTTCGATTTAATCTTAAAGTTGGAGAATGCTTTTCTATTGTTGTAGATAAATTATTTACCGTGCGATAGATCTTAAGATCAGCTGATTGTAATAATACAAAACTTTCGCTCGTCAAGATTAAACTGATTTTCATGCAAACCTCGAATTCTCGGGAGAGCGAAAATTGATCGAACGAAAATTGGTCGAACGAAAATTAATCGTGGTAAATTGGTCGATACGAAAATTAATCGAAACGAAAATTGGTCGAGAAACGTGTAATAATGTAATTAGTTTGCTTTTATCAAAAACAGAAAATGGTACCCTTCAGCTAAATTAAGAATAAATACTAACTGTATTGTGAAACAATTGTGGAATTACTCACAATCGCAACAAACAGTTGAAAAGCAAAAAAATAAGACAAAGAAAAACGGGATTTGATAAATTATGAGCGAGTCCTTCTAATTGTTGTATACGCGCAGGTAGTGGATGAATAATTAAATGGCACAGTCGTGCACTATAATTTAAATATTTTTTTGCTTGGTTCGACATTTTCTCCACAACTTATGACTATCAGTTGCAAGTTTTACTGAAAGGATTATTTTCTTTTAATTAAACTCGATTGCGTTTTATATCAACGAATTTTCGTATCGATTAATTTTCGTATCGACCAATTTACCACGATCAATTTTCGTTCGAACAATTTTCGTAGACCCGTAAATAATACCGTGCGTTCCAGATTTATTTGTTGATTTAAACGCTAAAAAACTGATATCGATATAGGCATGTAGACAAATGCCCTGATTTGTGGTACAGCAGGGTCGAATTTTAGGATTTCTTCCTCAACCTTAAGATCAGATGGTTGAAAAAAACGTTTTCTACAAAGGCAGCCCGTAGTGATCGGCTTCCGAAAAATCATGATAGTGTGAATTCACGGAATGGTTACCTATTGAATTGAAATGCACTAATAATTTTCCTTTTTGATTTTCTTCAGATTCCATGTATTAGTGTTACAGCTACAAGATATTACATTGTTCACGAACTTGTACTATTGAGCTCATCGAAATCAAATAATCGAATTCTTTTTATTGTACATGAAAGTTTGATAAACCTTATCGAGTTTTATTCTTATTCTTGAATCATATTGCATCTACCCACTATCGAGGCAATTACTTCACACTATTCGAGCAAATTTACAGGGTTTGAAACGAAATAAAAAATCACCAGTGGTATTAATTACTGCAGAACATGACGTATGCTGTCCGTCGATCTGGTTTATGTTACTTACTGATGGTGCTCCTCATAGTGTTTATCATGCTTCTATTGAATCGTTTTAACCTTCAAGATCAATATTATTCTACTTCAAAAAAGTTTGGAACGATAAAGAAGAGTGCTGAAAGACATAACTCGCAGAATTTCAATATGAACTTAGAATTTCTAATAGAAAACGGACAATGGAATTTTGATTTGAATTCATATTTGTACATGGAAGTTTTAGCAGATATTTCACCTGACAAAAAGAATTTTCTTCGTGTTAATCAAGAATACTTGAAAGGCGTTCATGATACAAAACTACCGTTACATGAGCAGATTAAACATTGGGGATCGATGTCATCTGTCGCTATCAGGATACGAAATTCAATCGAAGAAGATATACTGCTGACTTTTTCTCGACTTTGGTATTCAAAGACAATTTGCGAAAACGTTTGCAATCCTGATCGAAGTTATCAATACTTGGAGGCATTCAATTCTCATTATCAGCGAATCGACTATAATTTGAGTTTAGACAGAACTAATTTGATTCGAATTCCATCTGTTTTACCAATTCATCAACCAGAAGTAACGACATGTAGTTTGGGACCAGAGAATGTGCGTATTTTATTGAAGGACGACAATCAAATATTGTTTACTTTCAATATGATTGATGTCGATAAGCGGAGAAAAATATGGCACTATAATTTATCCAATAGTTACCAAACAACGTTTTCCCTGTTAAGCAATGGAATAGCACCAGATACAGAGAAAAATTGGTCACCATTTATCAAACACGATCAGCTACACTTTGTTTACTCATACAAACCGTTGCAAGTTTTAAGATGTTCAACTCATGGAGGCGAATGTGAATTTCTTGGAGTAAATCGCAACAGAAAAAGCATCGGTAATTTGCGAGGTGGAACGCAACTCGTTCAATTTATGGATACCGGCTACTTCGTAGGCATTGCTCGTTCGACAGTGTCTTGCAGTAAATGTAAAAGATTCTACAGACCACATGTAGTTGTATTGGCATCTTTCGGCAAAAGTTTTCATTTGGTTTACGTTAGTGAACCACTTTTGGTCGATAGAATACCAACTTTCTCTCCTTATTTCATGTTGCGTAGCAATGCTTCAGAAAATTTTTGCAGCGAATTTATTCGAATAATGACTCCCGGGTCAATAGTTGATTGGGATATTGAAAAAGATCGCCTTCGATTCACGCTTTCTATCAATGATAAGCAATCATTTCTCTTAAACGTCATTGGCGTTGGTAAAGTTGTGCAATCTTTAATATTAGCCGTCGAAACTAAATATAGTCAAATCTTATCTGATGAAAACCTCAGTCTAAAGATGGTTTCCAGCAGTGAGATTAGCGCATCCAGATACTGCAAGTTAATATCCGATATGAGTGAATTCAAATATACAACACTAATGCCATGGCAGATAGAATCTACATTGAAGTCGTACAAAGATATTATTGACAGTCCTACTTTTCCAAAATTTCGAGTGGCTTCCAACATCCATGGTAAGGTTCTTGAATCGTGGATCACGAGTGATTCTGTAAATTTCGGTCTTATTGGTCGCTACCTCGCCGAATACGAAAGGGCTCGTGCTAATTCAATACAGCACACTGCTGGTAGTTTGATGATAGACGTCGGAGGAAATCATGGTACCTATACATTCTATGGTGCAACATTCAATCAAAGTGTATACATTTTTGACATTTAAACGGACTACTGGGCTGTAATAAAGAAATCTATTCGTCTAAATAAAAACATAGCAGAAAAGATTATTCTTCATCAATGTGGCATTGGAGACAAGCATGGAGCATGGAAAGTACTGCTACAAGAAGGTCTTTCTCGACTGGAGTTTTTGCCTAATGCTAGTCACAACGAACGTTCTTATACGGATTATAATTGGATTTTATCGTCTATGTCAAAGTATAAATTTCCAGTGATTTCAGTATATCCTCTAGATGATTTCATATTTCAAGAAGTTTCAGTGATGAAAATTGACGTAGAAGGTTTCGAAATTCGTGTATTAAAAGGTGCAAATCGAGCTATTGGTATCTTTGGTGTTGGAGCTCTACTCATTGAAATAGCTTCAAATCGATGGCATTGGAGTAATATCACTGTGAACGAAGGTATTTCAGTGCTATAGTATGTTACCAAAGCAGGCAATTATACATCATACATCATTTCTCGAAGTGAACGAAGCTGTCCAGTATCTAAAATCTCAATGGTAAATAGTTTGACACCTGCTAAAAATGTATTCATGATGAACATGAAGAATGGTCACATTGAAACTGTACCACAGATATATGAAATCAATCGATGGGAACCTATTATAAAAAGCATGGCAATCAATGATTGGAGTTGCAACTTTTAGTTAGAAAAAAAATTCTAGACAGACGACAATTATCAATAATGATGTAGTCTTTGAAACTACTGTGATTATGATTTTACTGTGCTATTTTTCAACACTGAAAAAAACATGTTTTAACACATAGTAGATTTCTTTTTATGAATAAAATCACGCATTATGTCATATCTATAATTGAATTAAATTATTCTACTTAAATAATATATATTATGATGCCTCACAAAACTCAGCTGATGCAATGTTTTCACTTGCCATGATTCACTTATAAGTATATAGTGTATTTAGATTTGATGTGTGCCTCTAATATTTCTCTTACTGAATACGAATTTAATTCTAAACATTGAAGCGTCATTATTGCAAGGTGTTAGTTCCTTTTCTCTCATGCTGTTTGATTTACTTTGGACGAGCAGACTTACCTTCGAACAAATATATGAAATGCGAGAATGACTTCGATGTGCGAGAGCTACGGTAGTGTAAATGAAAATGCAACATGATTCTAATTGAAACGGGATGCGAAGTGAATTAGAATTGATCCTATACAAAAATCATAATCATAATCGGCTCTAGTTCAATGCTCCATTCAAAGTAAATTATAAAACTACCAAAGAAACTGGTTCCGATTGTGAGTATCGACGCGGTAGTGATGTAAATACACCGACACTCACTGTTATAACCTTACACATGCATCCTCATTCACACCCAACACTGACACACACACTACATTTCTCTTTTATTTTCATTTATTCGAGCATAGTGACAATAAATAATAGACGTTGTGTTTGATTAGATGGAATAAAAGTCTTATTGAAATGTCAATTAGTTATAGAGAATTTCGGCAATATTTGCGTACGCCTCCTCGAGTTCATCGGGATTTTCAATGTTAACCAATCTACCTCGGACTGTTTGATTGATTTCTTCGATAGTTTCTTTGTTGAAGTCTCCAAGAGCCATAGTCCAGAAATTATGTATCAATGCTTTTTCATTCTGATTGGAAGTAGAACCTATTCGAAATGAAATCAAACTAGAACTACCCGTCATTTAGAATCTATAAGATGGGTGATGCGGTGTGAAAAGCACACCGATGAGTTATTCGATCCTACAGAAGGTACTTATGCGAAAAATTTAAACTGTCAATAAAAACGTTATACATTCTTACGAACCTGCCCTGTAATCACACAACTGTGGTAACTCTTTCTCCGGGTATACTTGAGGTTCACCATCGGTCATAAAAACCATTGTCTGTCGGAATCTTTTTCGTTCTGAATTCCTATTAACTTCATCTAGTGTGCTAAGAGCCATCTGGAATGCAGCAGAAAAGTTCGTACCTCCACCGCACAGTTCCATCGGTATGTTTAGTCGGTCTATATCGATGTCATTCAAATTTTGTCGATTATAAATTCGGGTTGCTCGATTGCCAAATAAAATTATGGTAATTTTATCGTTAAAAGAAACTTGCCGTATGCGAATATCTAGAAATCCTTTAACAGCGCGAAGCAAATGCTCCCACGGAGTGAGATTGGTTTCACTAGAATCATTAGATTCACTATTCCCTTGTGATATTGTGGATCTAGTCATCGATTGCCTCAACGTATCATTTTCTTCATTCATCGAACCAGAATGATCAAGTATAAAAATGAAGTGATTTATTGGAGGTGGGCTATTTTTTTCGACAAATTTCATTCCATTTTTATAATGACTACACAACTCTTTACCAATTTTTTTCCAGATATGAGTATAAGGTGGTGTTAAATTTTCTCGACTTCTCGGATCACCAAAATCCCAATCAGCATTGGCGCTTTTGAAGTTTTTCCATGTTTGTCGGTTATTACTTGTAGTAACCGGATCATCGTCTTTAATGATCTCACACCATGATACTGATGCTTCACCAGTAATTTCATAACGGATGCCACCCATTCCACGAATTTGATGGCCGAACTGACAACGATGTCGATTTTCTCCTTGTCCAATAGGAGAAGTAAGTTCCAAATGATGATCAACGTCACAAATACGTTTACAACAAGGGCATTTAGCTCCACAACTCCTTATTTGATTCAATAAATGTTCATAAATATTTAGATAGGTTTCTTTAATAAATGAACTCATTTGATTCGATATTGCTTGTTCAGATTTAGTTTTTTGAATGAGGATCTTTTCCAAAAAAAGGCCAAAATAACTGATAGTGGCGGTTTCAAATGCGTTTTTAAGCGAACGAAAAATCTGCTTGATTTCTTCAGTTAGCTTTGGAAATTTATCAAGAAGAGTGTTCCATCGATCATTAACAATGTAGATCGAATCATTTCTAGTAGAAATTTCTGTTGGAACCTGTTCACCAATAAGATACCGATAGAAGAGTTGTGCCATGCAGAATTTCTTGTCAGTTAGCTGATAATTGTCGTGATCCGCTTGTGGCTTGAATAAATCCTCAACAAAAGAAAGAGAATGTCCATCTTGTTCTTGTGAGATCGTGTAAATTGTCTGCATGACATGAAAAATTTCAAGTAATTTCATTGAAGTTGTATTAACAAGTTGCTTAAGGTTTTCGTCTGTTGTTGCTTTGATTGTCGTCCATTTTTCCTCAAATCTTTCGATGATCAAGTCTTGTGGATAGAGAACATAACGCTTAAGCCAATCATTTTTAGCGTTGTAGACTTCATCATCAAGTTCTTTAATGATGGTAGATCGATTCAATGTTTTCATTTCTTTTTCAATTTGTGTTTTGATAATTTTCTTGCATTGTGGCTCTAATGGTTCGTGCAAAACTTGCAAAAGTTCATTGATAAGGTTATTAGCAACATTTTCATCATCATTCTCTACAAGAACCACCAAAGGAATAAATTTTTCTATCGATTTGGATTTATTGTCACGGACCCTTTTGATAACATCAAGGAAATTAGTTCTTTGTTGATTGTAGTAATATAAAGCAGTCGATATAACACTACAGATGTATAAAGAACTACAGAATTGTTTCGATAAACAGAAATCGAAAACATTTAATTCATTATTAAAATCTTGGATGACTTTATTAACTGCTCCTAAAATCTCTTGGACAAACGTAATTTCAGTGGAAGGTTCATCACTTTTTTTTGAGGTTAAACATTTTCCGATACTGATCATTAACATTTCAAAACCAGTCGATACTTTCACAATTTCCATCCAATGGTCTCCAAAGAGCTTTGAATATTGTTGACGTGCACCTTTCCTAAATGCTTGCCTTGTCTGTTTGGTACTTGCATGAAGATCAAAAAATATCTTTAATAATGCATCATTGTTAAGAAATATGTACTGCTGTTCTATTTCTTTGATAGAAATTGTTCGAAATATATCAGATGAATGTGGAGCTAGCGGTTTTAAGTTCGAGGCTTTGGATACACATTCAGCACAAATTTTTGATAAGCAATCATTTATGGAGATTGGATCATCTGATTTGGGTTCTAAAGTCATGAGAAAAGGTATATAGGCAAGCAAATTATCCCCTGATGGCAAAGCAACTGTGTTGAATACATCGCAGAGATGAGAAATCATTTCAATTGATTTCGTCCATACGATTTCAGAGTTGAATTTATCTTTTATTTGATCCACTAAAATGTGGAATTCTCGTTCCAACCTGTTTCCTGCCGCTTGTCGATCCATTAGATAATTTTTGTGAGTGATACTGTTTGCTGTTTGTCGAAGTTTTTTATCGATATCAGTGACTATTTCAACGTTTTTGCATCGTTCAGAATTCATAATAGCCGAAACTTCCCACGATCGAAAGATACTAATCAATTGTACTTGCATAAATCGTAATGTTCGTTCACGAATATTTCCAGTTGCTTCATGATTATCACAGTGTTCTTTGAGCTTTTCTTCAAGGGTTCCTAGCATACGATTATATTCAACTTTGAAAGATTCTTTGATGTGATCACTATCGTGTTGTTTTTCTCTGTCCAACAGAAAACTAGCTACTGCTGGAGACAAGTATTGATCAAAATCGCGTCGAATATCATCTCGAATTTTGTTGTACTGATTTCGTTCAAAAACATCCTGAAAATGGGTTAGATCAGGATGTTTTTTAATTGTTTGAAGCACCCTATCAGCAAAATCAATCCAATTGTTCGGTACACAGAAAACATCACCCGTTTCACGAATAATATCTGGTGATGCATCGATAAAACCCTGACAGAGTTTTTGAACTTTGGTAACAAAGGTTGCAACGGTCGACGATGCTACACATTCCTCATTCGAATTTATGAACGGTTTAAAATTGAATGCTTGTGGTAAAACATGAAAATTCTCCGTTTGAAGATTTATTTCATTGTCCAAACCATTTTCCTTTAAAGTTTTTTGAACGCACTCAACTAGTGTTTTGCAATAGTTTTCATTTTGATTGGACCTTTTATTCAGAACAAAATGTACCGTTGGTCGTCTAACACGCGTTTCACCGAGATATTTGAGGGCTTGTGTACAAAGAACAACACATTTTTTGACTGGATCAGTGATTTCACCGTCAACGTTCACAATCACCAAATGGGATACAGCCAAACAGAAAAGAATCAAACTTTTATCGTATTGTTCATCGCTCTTCTGAACAGAAAGCAAACCTTCAGTATCAATGACAAGAATGTAATCGTAATCAAGCGGAAGAAGTTTGTTCTTGCTGGCTTTGTTTTGAACATTCACTAATGTCCCATAGATACCTGTAATGAAAGAATATTTGATAGTAATAAAAAACAAGAAATGATCTAACGTCACTCATTCTCTTTTTTGTGAGTATCTGTTATCTAACCTTGATATGGCCTATAATGCCCTTTCTCATGGAAACATCATCACTTCCAACTCTTGTTATCTATGTGTTTGTTACAACTCGAATTATTTCGTTCATTTTCAAACGACAGAATATTATTTTACCTTTCGTACATCTTCCATCACGTGCTTCGAATAAGGTACCAAATAAGAAGTTAAGTAATGTGCTTTTGCCACTATTCTGAGGTCCAATCATACTAATGACAAAGAATTTCTTGTTAGGAAACAATCGGAACACATGTTTTAAGAAATCGCCTTGCATTTCGAAATTATCACCATCGACTATTTCGAACGGATTTCCTTCCATAATATAATCTCGATATGCATTGATAAGTATTTGTTGTTTGGCGTCGGATAGATAAGGCGAACCGATAATTGCATTACGCCAGTGAATTTCAATTGAAAGTTGCTCATAAAACGGCAAATCTTGCTGATTAACTATCTGTTTTTCCCTTGCACGTCTCAGCTCCAGTGATAGTAAATTCAAATAAGTTAACTTGGATTCTTGATTGTCAAACAACTCCAGAAAGAGCCTGAATCCAGATCCATATTCATGTGGACCTAGTTGTAGTTTGTTTTTGAATTCAGAATCTGCTTGAAACAATTCATGACTTAGCTTGTAGAGTTTGTCGTCCTTAAAATCTCTTCCGTATGGATCGATTCTGGCGATTTCTAATCTTTTCTTACACATTTCTATGAATAAAGAGTATAACGGATAATCATCTTTTTTACCATTAATCAGGACAGGTCGAATACGAGTTATGAAAGTTTTGTCTTGATCAATAATCTGCTTTTGAGTATCGTTCATTAATTGTTCTAGATATTCCAGGATTGCTTTCTCATTCAAACACTGAAAGGGAACTACATCTCTACAGATTTTTTCACGAAGCTCACTAATTTTTTCTTTGCTCTCATCTGTACTCTTGTCTGTAACATCTGGCAAATAATAAATTTGGCAATTGGAACAAACAGAATGTATAGCTTTAATAGCTGTTTGCATATCTTCATCATTTTCATCTTCTGCGTCACGAATGAGTAGTAAAACATAGCTTTGCTTTGGGACCAACTGAATATAATTGATCATACTCGATTGATTCGAACGTAGATAAGTCCACTGAACGTGAATAAGAAAACCATTGAAAATCATCGATATTTGATTGAGAGTTTCTCTCGAGAGGTCACCATGAGTGTCCGCAATATTCACAGGACGTCGATGAGTAAAATTATAACCAAAATCAACATCGATCGTCTCACAAAAATATTTATCTTTCATAGATTGTTCAAAATTACTTTCGAAAACAGCGTTGATTAATGAAGTTTTTCCTTTACATTTATCTATACCAAATGAAAGTAAGATGGGTCGTTGACAATCCCAAACATGAATGATGCTTAATATCGAGCGATATTTGTTGTTTGTAGAATCAATAGAAGGTTGTATCATTGGTACAGGATTACGCTTGCTAAGAAGAGATATTAAACATCGACAGAGAAATCGATCTGAGTTTAACATCATAGTGTCGATTAGAAAGCGCTGGCTAACAATACATGATGTATTCTTTTCTTTCACAAGTAAACGTTTAAGTGGGCCGGTAAAGTCTGTTAGATTTTGTTCGCGTTTCAGCAAATACATTATTGGTTCTAGAGTTTCCATAACAAATGCATTCAAATCACGATTAGGCTCACCTTTGAATCTGTTTACAGTGTCAGTTGCAATATCCTTCATCGTTTTTTCGATGTATTGAAGTTCACCAGCCTTGACAAGATGTTTAAAGGTGTACCGACACTCGCCATCATTGTTATCTATTCATTAAAAAATAATAATCGGCAATAAAATTGATTATATAAAAAAGTAGAAACGATGTGTACTTCGGAAAGATACTTAATTGATTCATTACAAAACCTTTACAAGATGAACATTGTCACATTGGCTTCGATCCAGTGCACATGCAGAAAATGCGAGGGTGAGAAACACAACAGAATTGGAACTTGCAAGATAATAGAACTATTTAATTGAGATTCAATGAATGCTATATATTATAGAAGCAAGAATTCTGAGAAAAATCAAAACGGAGAGGAGGTGCCAAATTTTGGGTTTCAAAAAAAATCTAGGTGGCAGAATGATCAGATAACAGTATTTCATCTCAATTACAGTTGAAATTGAGATACGCTATCCTTTCATATTCAGTACATGACAATAATTTTATATTTCCACTAACAGTTCGATACGAAATTTCTGGATATGCTGCTTTAAGTAATCTTGTCTATTTTTTCTGTGCTTCTTAGTTTTTGCTCAGGGAAAAATCACGTTTCATCAATTGAAGGATCGAATTAGAAAAGTCTAGAAGATGAAGACAATTTGCACAAACCTAAAGCGAAATAACCCATATCTAATGGATGTAAAAATCTATCGAACTATTAATCAAGTACCTTTTGCCATAGTTGTGCAGTCGCACACACTGATGAATTCCAATGACTTTCTTACACTTCATGATTACGTTTGATGCAACATATTATAAAATATTTTTATGAAGCGTCAAGAGATTCATTTAATTCTTAATATTCTGGATAAACTGTCAGTCCAAACAATGCAGATGCAGTAAATACAGGCAATCTCACACACATAATAGATATCCAAGATGCCCTTTATGAAACACTTTGATGAAAAATCAGATTGTTAATCTATTTTTATTTCGTTATTATATGGTACTACTTTGATCAATGTATGATCTAATATTGCAATTTCAACTAGATATGAACCAAACCCAAACCTAATCAAATCCTAATCCAAATCTTGGTTTTTATTTGATGGGATTTGGGTTTGGTGCATCGTTCAAACGACAAGTTTCAGTTTTCTTCGATTTTAACGATCGCGTTTTCAATTACTACTTATGTTCAATTGACGAAAATCAGTTTCATCGAATACACACTAATAAATTATATACAATAATACATTTACTGCACGTTTTAAGCGTGTTTGAGAGTCAGGTCTTCAGTCTATTGGGATTTGAAGTCCACTGTGATCAAATAGGATCCTAACCGAATCCAATTACTATCAGATGTGAATCCAATCGTGTCCTGTTTTGATATTAGTCTAGTATTCAGACTCCGTGTAGGTCTGAAAGTTGCCGGTCCATTGAAGCCGATTGAAAGGAATTCGCATCTACTGAAATCTTGAAAAGCAGCCTGCAAAGTGATTAGAATGCGACAATAATTTGACCACAATCGGCTTTTATCAAAAATTCGATAACAATACAATATTTCCTCGATACATTTTCAAGCAGTTACAAAAACAGGCTACCGTGTCTTTACTGACACATTGACTTTTTTACATGCTGACCGAGTTTATATATATGCCTCTATTTCGTGACTTATTCGAACTCGACAACAACATTCGATCTAAAAACATCCTGAAAATGGCGATCCCTACTCGAACACTACGAGCTATCAATAGCGCCAACTTTCACTCATTCTTGATTGTGTACTCCTAACCTGTCTGGCAGATTGCATTCAACTCAATTAAAAACCTCAGAGTATGAGATTCAACCTTTCGAATTCTGATTATTCAAAAATTCGATGAGTATTTAGAGTTTCCAGAAAATTATTTCCGCCCTTCTACTCCTGCGAAACACATAATTAGGACAATGGCCATAATCAGTATCAGGGTTCCTCTAGTTCAGGGTCTACATGAAACTGCACCTTGGCATCCACGTTTTCCTTCCTTAGCGGGCTATATTAGGGGTGCGTTGCGGATATTCAGAAAGATTTTGACCCAGATGCTTACACAAACAGTTAAAATACAACAAGTAAAAATATTTCAGTAGGCTAGGCACAGATTTCATTCAAATCATTAGCATCATTTCCATGTGCACGTCCATTGTAAAAATAAGTAATATGACACAGCTTTTCAAATTATTTCCCTCCCATTGCATCTCGAACGATTAACATATATTTTGGTTGCCACATCTCCTGTCTATTTTTTCTTCTCAACTGCATTCAGTAGTGACGTAATGTGTTCCTGCCTTCATCCTTGTCCAGGAACATGCGTTGTATCGGCCTTTTCGCTTCATTCGATGGACATTGACTGAGAAATTGCGATCACTACTTGATTAATGGGATCAATTATTACTTCCTGACATTAATTTTGCATTATGAAAATTGATTTCTCTTCGAAAAATTAATATTGTTTGCAGAAACTGGTTTGTTCCCCAAAACCCTATACAAGGCATCACACAATCTTATGCGATTCGACGCCTACCGTACAGACTTTCGCGTAATTAAAAAAAATATCTAACCGTTGAAATTTGAATGCTGACAACTCTTGCCAATTCTCATATTTAAGGTTTCCAAAGTATTTCGGCACAGAGAGATCAGATGATATTTAGTGCTGGAAATCTATAAAGAAGAGCCAACTCGAGTATGACTCTTTTGTTGATAGGATCGTTTAATTCCATTCGAATTATAATTGAGAATTATATTTTTGTCTGAATTAAGTGCTGACTGTATTTTTAAATCTATTTTCGGATTCATTTAATGCAGTTCAAGGTTCATTTATATTCGAACTCGAACTAGGCAGCTGATACTGACGACCAAACGTCTCAAACAAAGTGGGAGTCTCCGTTTTCAATCGGGTCTATGCCAGTTTGAAGAGCTCAATAAGTTGATTACGATGGCATAAAACGTTCTTTTCCACAGACTCTCCTTGACGAGTTAGATCGATCTCAATTTGAAGAAAAAAATTACTTTAAGCAGGTCAAAGTTCAAAATTGTTTGGCGGAGGTTATCATGCTCACGAGAACTATAGAACTTTCTATGGCCTTTTGGCATATTTTATAGAGTAAAGGCTATAGAAGATTCCAGAACGCCATAGACGCTTCTATAACTCTCTTGAACATGATAAACTCTACCCGAAGAACTTTCATCTTTGACCTATTCAAGTGATTTTGTTCAAATTGAGATCGATGTAGCTCGTCGAAGACAATCAATGGACAAGAACTGTTTAAGTAATTGTGATCAACTTACTGAGCTCTTCAAACTGACGTAGATCCGATAGAAAACGTAGACTCCCTCTTTGAGATATTCCCTTGTGAGACTGATGTGTTCCTAGTCTTGGAGATACAATAAATAAAGATAAATATTGATTAACGACGGGATGCATCGAAATTAGAAGTGGTTCATTTCTTGTAGAGATAATGGAAAAAATTGGTTCTCTCAATAGAATTCAGTGATAATCCACTTAAAACTGGTTGCACTGCTTAGGTTACATGTCAATCGAAACAATAACAGTTTTAGGAATAACAAACCTAGCTTTTGATTTATACTGGGAATATTGATAAGTGATGGTTTTTTCTCATGCATTCGTTGTTTATGATCAAACTCAATCGTCGAGAGCAGCTTATCCAAATCAACAATAACCGCTTTGATCTAAGAAAATTGTCAAGTTCAACGGAAGAAGTGAATCACGGCTTGGTTTACCTTGTCATACTGGCCTGCCCATTCGATATATGCCGCTTGTTCAAAACAGAAAATATAAATCGTCAAGACTTGTTGTAACTCATGAATACGAGGTACCAAATCTTTGCCAAGTGCTCCACTCACAATAAGAATAGCGCGACTAGTTTCGGGCAGCTTCTTAACAGCATTTTCACAAAGGTTAACAGATTGAAATTTCTTAAAATTAGGATATATTGTGGTTAATTTTTCCTGTGCATTTGAATTTTCCTCGCTGTCCACAGAAAGATCGAGCCACATTAAAACAAAAGTTGCCGCATTATTGTTGTCCGCTTGGAGATTTTCGGTAGATAAAGCATTGCTAGCCATATTTCTTCAGACACTTTAACTCGAAAAGCAAATGTGGTTCGTTAAAGTCACCTTTTATACACAAAAATAATGTTTTCTGCATTCAAAATAAGAAGTGTTGTAAATATTTATCCATGTTGGAATTTTCTCACTGATGATGTCACTAGACAAACATAAGAATTCTTATAATGCACATACTACCGGCAAATGCGTTTACATGGTGTTTTGTCTATGAAATATTTCGCCAACAGTTGATCAATCTAAAACACATGCTGAGAGCTTACTTTGACTCATATATTAATAATGCGACACCAAAAAAAATTTAGAGACGAAATTTCTTTTTCGTTTGACAACTACGAAATCCACAAATTATTTTGTGGATAAATCATTGGCTGCTACCACCAATCAATAGTAAACTTGATCAAAATCTTGTTCTACTCCACCCATAAGATGGAAAAAAATTGAAAACAGTGATTTTTTTCCGATTCACCATTGTCATTACTCAATGTTACCGTTAAAATATATGTACCATTCACGTCACGATAGAATAGCAAAAAACAATTCTACATAATTGAAAATCGTGTGGCTGCAAGCAACACACACAAACACCTAAAAAAGGCGTACAAAAATCCCAAACAATTAGGGGATTTGACGGACTAGTTGTGCGCTTCTGCGAATGTGGGCTCCGCACAGAATGAATTGACGGAGGGTGGATGTGGGTGTCGGTACCCATAGGGTGCTGAATGTGCTTCTGCAAAACAAACAGAAAAATAACCAAAGTTACATCAATACAAATGACCCCAACAACGCTGGCTCTGACATCGACACCCACACCCCACATCCACACCCTCTTTTCACACTTGCTTCTAATGTTCATTTTCCTTCTGAATCTAAGTCAACTCGTGATACTAGTTCATAATCACCATGGTCATCTCGTGTTGACATATGACATGTCACTGGAATCAGATTAAGTATCTAGAATAAATAAAAATTAATCAATAAAAAAGTAACATAAAATCTTTTTACTTGATTCCATAGAAGAACAATACCACCAAAAAGAAGACACCACATCCATTACTGAAATGTTAATGCAACACAAGAGGATACATATGAACCATACTGTACGAGTGCAATTTGTATAACAAATGTTAAAATTCAGATACCATAAAAAAGTGGATTTCTAAATATTCCATGCAAAATATTTTTTTTAACAACGAATTTTTCGACAATTGATTTGATTGACTAAAGTCATTAAGATAAATACATTAAATATCATTGTAAAATGTTCAGATGGTTTTAATATTTTACAAAATGGACGTCCATCATCAATTTTAAATACTTTAGTTCCTTTTACAATCAAAAAGACAAAAAAAGAAATGAATACTAATCTCTGTTCGTGTGATGTTTTTCTTTTTCTTACCAGCAAATTAAATAAAAAACATAACAATTAATTGATAAATAGCATGGTCAATAATGCTTTTCATCATTGTGCGAGATATTATTGGCCGTTTACGTACATGTGGTTTATGTGCCAATATTTCTTCTGTTGGCATTTCAAAAACAAATGCTAACGATGCTAATATATTCATAGTTAAATAAATCCATAAAGCTTGCATACCATGTAATGGCGATATTTTTTCAATGGATGCTCCAACAAAAGCAAAAGATACAATAACAATACTAGCAGTTAGTCGAAATTGAAGAGATTTCTCCACTGAATCATAAACATAACGTCCCCACATAATAGTTTTGACAATTGAATTAAAATTATCATCGACAATAATTATATCTGCTGCTTGCTTAGCAACATCACTACTTTGTATACCCTATTAGACAAATATATCCTGACTTGACAACAAGAATTTAGCATGATACAATAGTTAATAAAGTTTCATAGTTAAAATATAGAGTAAAACGTGTTGATGAATGTCAATTTAGATTTTAAATTAAAATACTTTAACGATTTACATAAAACTCACGTATGTATTTAAATTCATACTTAATTTGTATTAATTTTATTCTGATTCCATATTTTTGATTAAATCTTTCTTAAGTTTGTGTATCAATCTGCTTTTTGTCCAAGTCTGTATTTAAATATCTTATACTAAGGCTACTTCCGTATTCAGATTATATCTCAGGAGAGTAATTTCCAAAATGATGAATCAATTTTTAATTGAAGCTATGCACATAACGTGGGCCTCAGTGAGGTATATCCGCGATTGATTCCCTTTTAAATGTCCAATCAACTCATCCATCCTTAATTAATTCCGAATTGATCCCGACTCTAAAAATTACTATCATAAAGTTAAAGAGTAAATATAAATTTTTTCACGCTTGACAGTATGTATTATCGGTGACATTTTCCCGTTTACTTATTTTAAATTTTGATGTAACAGACATTTATAATAAGTGTATATTTTAACATAACCAAAATTTATGTGCAAAGTAAATTGTTGTTAACGTAAACTGGTCACCCGTGTTATATGTATCTTCCCTATAGGCTGCCAGATGTATAAAAAAACGAATTGGATTCTCATTGCCATCAGTTGTGCGTATAGACAAGGTGAATAATAAGCACTCCAATGTTAAACAGCATGATAATGAATCTAGAATCTATTAAGAAGAAAGAACTTTTCGATGGACGCGAATTCGAAAGCGATTTGTACGCGACAGTTTCGAAGAATTAAAAAGAGGACCGGTCTGGAGTAACTCCTCAATGAGCTATGGATATTCTGATTAGGACTCAGCCATTTAATTTATCGCTGCGAAAGTAATATTTGATTTTTATAGAATGCCGTAGTCTTTTGTTATAGAGTCATCGTTAGGCATGCACCGAGCCCGAGCTACCCGGGGTTCGGTATACCCGGGTTCGGTCCGGCTCGGGCTCGGTCATACCCAGGGTTCGGTAAGGCTCGGGCTCGGCCTGCTCGGGCTCGGTCAGGCTCGGGCTCGATCCTACCTGGGCTCGGTCATACCCGAGGCTCAGTCATACCCGGTACCAAAAAAGTTTTTTTGTCATTTAGCAGAAACCACAATAATCAAGAATTGAAAGTTCAGAAACTTTTCTTCTTGATAAAGATTTCATACCAAAAATTTCTAATCTTTTTCAGTTCAACACACGTGACTTGCTGGATACAAAAAAACAAGAGTAGAACAAAAACAATTATTCCTTAGAGCCGGTACACCTGATTTCGTCAGAAAAATGATATTTCTCAGCGTTTCCTTTGTAACGCAGCTCATCGACATCGCAGAAAGCTTACTTTATTTTTCCAGAATAGAGTAAACAGTTCTGCATCGATCCATATAACTCTTATTGAAAATTAGTAGGCCTTTCTTTTAAGACAATCGTTTCAAAGTAAGCACCTAAAATTTTCTTTCTTTTCTGTGCGTTTCTAATTCAGCCATGCTTTTTTTCTTTTATGTAAAAACAAGATCGGAAAATTGCCACTAGTTCATCTGAAAGGAACATGAGTCGATGCGTCTTGACAAGACGAATCCCATTGTATACATTTTATTCATATTAGAAAACATTTTCTCGACGAAATCAGTTTTATTTCGAGACGTTCTATGGAGAACTACTGTAATGGCAGAATTAGGAAAATAAATGCATTACATGGTGGAATTTGGAACACACAGAAAAGAATGAGAATTTTCGGTGCTTGTTTTGAAACGATTGTCTTAAGCGATCCCTTTTGATACGGAAAATTTTCAAATTTTTCGTTTTTTTTTCTTTTCTCCTCTGTGTGTGTTTTGAAGTGTTCTTTATCTATTCGTGACATTTGGGAACTCATACATAGCTCTAAATCATAAATCAGAACGGAAGGATAAAACGATTGCCGTAGGGTATAGCACATTTTTCTCTCTTTCCCGATTTTCTGAAAACCCAACTTTTTAGAAAAAATCTACAAAATCGGCCCACTTCTCAGGTATAGTAAACTAGATCGGACTCAAATGTTTTCTAGGGATATTAGAGACACTTTAGGGTGCCTACATTTTTTTATTTTGAAAATTATTGTGCTGCTGAAATTTTCTCGGTCCCACAAGACAAGCAATATACCAAAAAAAAACGCATTTTTTAGGATGCTCTTCGTATCTTGGTCTTTTTATTCGAAAGGAAAGAGATAGAAATAAACCAAAATAAGTAGGCACCCTAAAGTATCTCTAGTATCTTTAAAAAACGTTTCAGCTCAAATAAACATACCTCCTCAGAAAAACGAGGGTGATTAGGGGACCGTTATAAGACCGTTATAACCCCTACATCTCCCTGAAGGAACCATCGCGGGTTTTCGAGTCAACGACAACTTTGGCTCTGCACTTCGAGATCTATCTACTCTGATAGTTGCACATTTTTCAGATCAGTGGTTCTTGAAAAGTGCTGGAAAGGAGGGGATTCGCCTAAAAAGAACGGCTTATTGATTTTCAATAAGAGTTATATGGATCGATGCAGAACTGTTCACTCTATTCTGGAAAAATAAAGTAAGCTTTCTGCGATGTCGATGAGCTGCGTTACAAAGGAAACGCTGAGAAATATCATTTTTCTGACGAAATCAGGTGTACCGGCTCTAAGGAATAATTGTTTTTGTTCTACTCTTGTTTTTTTGTATCCAGCAAGTCACGTGTGTTGAACTGAAAAAGATTAGAAATTTTTGGTATGAAATCTTTATCAAGAAGAAAAGTTTCTGAACTTTCAATTCTTGATTATTGTGGTTTCTGCTAAATGACAAAAAAACTTTTTTGGTACCGGGTATGACCGAGCCTCGGGTATGACCGAGCCCCGGGTAGGACTGAGCCCGGGAAACCGAACCCCGGGAAGCTCCAACCATACCCGGGCTCGGCGCATGCCTATGATCGTAGAAATGATTTTATTGTTTTCTAAAGAAAATTCATTTTCTCAGTTCCGTATTCGTAAAACGAAAGAGAAAAGAAGTAAATTTCACATCTAAATCTTATAATATTTGCATTTACAACTTTGGTTTCTTTGTACTTAATGGAATCAATCTTTCAAAAACAAATATTCCTACTTAGTTTCACAATATTTCTCAGAAAAATTGTTACAAATATTTAGGTGGTGCCAATTGTAAACTTCTTTGTTATCTAGGTATTGAAAATCTTTTTAATAGTTTGCCCAAAAACTCGTTCAATATTGAATATCAATCGAACACAAATAAAATCAATGTAGAGAAAATTTTAGGAGTTTCGGTTTTGTCGCAATCATCAATGTTTATAATTTCACTTAGAAGTTTATATTCAAGTAACGGTATACACCCTTGCAGGAGTTCTTTTTCTTTAGTTAAATTTCGTTGGATTCACTAACACTTCATATTCTGTTATTACACTCGTTTTTAACTTATGATTTGGGTGTGATATTTTACTTCTCCCATTAAAATTCCCTCATCCACACTCACACCTATACACCACACCCACGTCGATGAAAATGAAAAGAAATTCTTTTCATGCTGCTGTTACAACAATTCAATTTTGTTTAAACGTCTGGATCAACAACAGGAGTAATCATAGATTCAAGTTATTTGTTCTTATCTGAAAGATTGTTAATTTCGGACTTGAGATCATTCCAAGTGCCTTCTAAACATTCCAATTTAGATTCAAGTTGTCTGCTTTTACCCAAAAACTCGTTCATTTGGGATTCAGATTCTGCTCTCTTCATTATCATTTCTGTCAATTCGGCTTCCAGCTTTTCCTGGTTGTCCATTATATTTTCCAAATTAGTTTTAAGGTTTTGGTTTTCGTATTGAAGATCACTTATTTGATTTGCATCTTTTTCACTCTTCACTCTCAGAATTTTTACTTCGGATTGGAGAATTTTGTTTTTGGCTGCGAGATTTTCTATTTCCGATTCAAGATATGCATTTTTGGCTACCATATCAAACACTTGAGATTCCGGACTTCGATTCTCCATTAATATTGCCTCCACTTGTGATTTTAGATTTCGGTTCTCAATCTCAAGTTTCATGCATTCCTGACGCATTTGATTCACTTGTGGCTCAAGTGAGTCATTGTTGATTGGAGTATATATACCTTCTAGGCGGCACTCCCGAATCTTGACCTGCACTTGCTCAATATGCTTCATAATATCATTACATTGGTCAAGATAATATCTTTTCGTCTCAGCGTTGCACTGTGTTAAATGATTGAAAATTTGATCTTTTGGTCCCGTCCATTTCCAATC
>OENT01002106.1:0-28035 GCA_900239685.1 Rotaria macrura | reverse complement strand
AAGTGGACACCTCTGTATAGTGGACAATTTTGGAAAGTCCGAAAGGTGTCCACTATAGAGAGGTTTCACTGTATTAATATTCTTTTTGTTTGAAAGAGCATCTCAAAACGCAGGGCAGATGGAAGCCGATTTTCTTAAATTAAGCTTTTATTTGGCCAATATATAGGCAGTTACATGATTTGATTACCGCTTTTTGACACTTTTTTCAATCATTGTACTTTTAATCCCTCTTTACGCTTAAAGAGGGTCTAATTCAAAATAGCGGCTTTCGTATGCCCTGCGTCTTGAGATGCTCTTTCCAAAAAAATTAATACATTGAACGAACCAGGGCCAGGAAATTCCGGATGCCAAATGATTTATTTTTGACCTGTGTTGGGCTCATATCTCCCTGAAACCTGAAGGTTTCTGGCTAAAAGTTGTATGGTAGTCTCCTCTTTCTAGCCTTAACATATTCTGGAACTTTCATCTAATTTGAATGTTCCTAGGTTGAAATCGATTTTTGACGGGGAATTGAGGGCCTTAAGAAAGATATACACAAGGAACGTTGACTTAGTCTGAGAAATCGACACTGGGCAAAAGAAATCATCTCACTACTTCTTACTAGTTCCTTAGCAACAGCTAACGATTTTCAAGAATGAATGAATCTCAAAGTATGCTGATTTTCATGGGTTCTGATTGCCTACACTGAAAGAAAAAAAAGCGAGACACGAAACCCTAAAGGGTTCCGGTTTTTGCAACAAAATCGAAATCCTTTGAGGTTTCTTAGAAATGAGTTTTCATAAAAAGTCTTAATTTTCAACAGCCGATAGCGAGCCTTTGTCTTTTGGAGTTCTTTACAATTCACGATTCAACATTGAATGTAAGTTTCTCCGAATGCTATGCTCCATTGCGGCAGAATTTTTCCAACAGTATTCAATGCTAAAACCTCCCACTCTCTAAAAACGAATCGGGTTCTGTGGAAACAAGCAAAAACGTATGAGCGAATCACTGTATCCTATAGCGAAACACATGATATCAGTGGAACATGGAAGCAATATTTCGAGCACAAAACTTCCCAAGCTTTTTTCCATGATTTATCTCGCTTCTTGCGGTAAGACACGCCAACTTACTCAGAGCTCACTAGAAAAAATCAGGAAATTTTGTAGCCAGGAGACTATTTCCATGTTTCAGCGACGCCATATGTATTCTTATAGAGTACCACAATTTTCAGGCATTTTTTCTGCTAGTTCCTCCAGGTTTCGGTCGGCGAAACGACCGGGATGGAATGTTTCATCTAAATAGAATAACAAATTACATCCTATTGTAACTTCTAAAATCAAACTGACTATTCTTATTATTTCTTATGAAAACTGATTTAAATACAAATAAACTATTTCATCAGGTTTTAACTATCACAATCAAACTCACAATTCTTATTTGTTCATCTCACAACTGACCTAACTATATAGAAATGTAATATTTCATCAAGTAATGGGAAAAGTTTCCATTGCCAGTTACCCGGTAACGGTATCGGAGTGACGGAATCAACGACTCCTCCAATTATGAGCAAAGTAGGTTTTCACGGAAGAAAACGAAATTCTAAAACGTTTGAGTAAATCAAGTCGGTCTCAAGGAATCTGAATCTGATACAGGAATTTTTATTATTTTCACCTTTACTCTTCTTTTTTAAAAATTTATCTCTGAATGAAGAAACAAGCTTCATGAGAAAAAAATTCAATCAAATACTTCAAGTTTTTGTGGAAAAATTGTTTTTCTCGAAAAATATGAACTGAAAATCGTGGCAATAGGGGTTTTACAAAGGTGTTCCCCGAACCTGATATACTTTGGAGGAACTTTATAGAATTCGTAATTTTTCTTGAAATCAATTATAATGCTTATTAAATGAGTGGTTCAACCCGTTACTCCGTTATCCAGTAACTCGTAGCGGCCCGTTACCGTAAGCACTTTACTGGTAACGTATCAGTTACCAGTTACTTGGAAAAGTAAAGAGTTGGTAATGGTAACTTTGTAACCCTGATTCTGCACGAAGTATATTTACAAAGCGTTTTGTATACGAAACTCACAATGGTCTTTGGCCAAACCTCACCGGCAACGCAAATTTCAAAATAATCAGGACGAAACAATTTTATATTTAAAAACTCTATAAAGAATTTTACAAAACCTTGGATATTGCTAAACCTCATACAGATTTCTAATGATCCTACGGACACTGATATAGTATAGTCAAACTTGACGAAACCTCAGAGGTTTCGTGTGACACTTTTGTTTCAGTGTAAGGAAGTATGTCATATATAGTTTCTTTTGTATTTCTGCTGTTTTTTGTTTGGTTGAATGATGAGAAGTATTGAGTTGCCCTTGATCATCCTAGTTGTGTGTGTTGTTTCGCTTCATATGATTCTTGTTCCGACAGCAAACGGCGGAATCTGGCGTACGTATTTCACAGTATTCCACTAGACGGAGTCGCCGGATCAGTATGTAGGAAGCGATAGATTCCAGCTTTGGGATCGCCGTGGATTCTTTGGCCAGAAGGACTGACTAATCAGATTTGGTCGGCTCGTTCGTCGGATTCTGTGACAGTTCCCGCGGAGGGAAACGGAGAGAACTCGCCAGAAGTATCTGGTGTCTTTCCGGCCGTATTATTGCTTCCACGTTCCTTCGGGATCTGGTTCAGATTTCTCGACCTTGGTTGCAGTTATCCTCTTGTTGTTTTGAATAAAGATCTATGCGTCATCCCTTGACTAATATTTACTATTCATCATTATTACTGATCAAAATTGTTACAAGGACAATAAAAGGCTGGCAGTTCTTACTTGATTTCCACTCTACATTGAAACAGGTTAGGTTTCCTGTAAATAAAACGTCATTTTTCCCAACCCTACGACGGAAGTGAAAGCGATTTGACTAATGCCTAAGTGAGAAGCTAAAATTTTTCGTTATTAGAAAGAAGTTCTCACATCTTCATCGAAACGTGTTTTTAGTTTCATATCCACACGTTTTCTAGAAGTTCTACTATTGAATAAATTAATCTTTTAAAATGTTAAAAAATCAGTAAACTTTTTGTGTTTTTTACATATAACTCAAAAGTTTGCTCTCAATTAAACTTGACAGACGCACCAATAAATTGATCTTGTCACACGGAGCTCTGGTACTAACTAAGATTCGGGTTATCGATTTTTTTATGCAGGTGCTTTCAAAAGATCTGCGTTTTGAGTGTGGATATTCTCGAAAAAGACTACCTATCACCACAAACATGTCTACAGTCAGGTCTGTGATGAAATAATAATACTTCAATTTTCAACACGACACGTTTTTTCTTATGTAATATTTTCATTGTTTTCTTTCCGTTTTGCGAAATATCTATTGAGGAGCCACGATTTGACATTCTTTAAAAGATTTCTAATGTGGATGCAGTTTAAAAGATTACTTAGAAAAAAAGTAATGATAGAAATGAGGCACTCATGTCAATGAGTAAAATTAAAATAAAAGATATGAGAGTATGCATATTTTAAACGTTTCTCATTTCCTGAAGTTGACTGGTGTAACATCAAATGAACACATTCAGTTGTAAACATCGCTATTATCTAATTGAAAGTAATAGCGTGTGACAGTCCAATTATATTAACGAAAATGAATTTTTTGTTTTAGTAACATTATAATTATTACTAGTTTCTGCAAAATATCTCCTAAAAAATAGTATTGGAAAAACTATAATTCTTTTGCATTTTAAAATTTGCTTTAGAAATCTCTGGGAAGGCAAAAGCGATATCTAGGGAGGGTTGGGGGTTTCATGCCTACCTCCATTCATCCATTCGATGAACACCGGGTCAAAGCGTTAATCAGATTGAGGTTTTTGATAAACATCGTCAATTCACCGATTCCTGGGAAGCCATTGTCAGATGTAATAAGCTATTAACAAAACTTAATTATTGTGACTTCTTCTGGTACGAAGTCCAAATTTAAATCTGGAGTCTTTTCTGCTCTAATTTCAATACAGAAGTTTTTAGGTCTTTTGTAACTGTTAGTGAACAAAATCTTCTTTAATTGTAAGCAAATATGTTTCACTGATTTCTACACAAGTACAAAGTGGTTCACAGTTAGAAAGAGCAATGTTCGTCTGGTTTTTCATTGACGATGGTAAAACTTTATTTCCAACAGTCGTATTTTCTAGAAGTTTTTACCATTTGCTTCTGTAAAGCTTGTCTTCAGCAGAAACATGCGAAAGGTTTTCCTCGATGCATCTTTGTTCATGTTTTTTTTCAAATTTTCTTGCAGAAAATTCTCAACCGATCTCCGTTACAGCCAATAACATGTTTTACATTTGAATAAATAAGCGAAAGCGAAAAGCGCATGAACGAATCTCTCTTTTAATATGCAAACTTGATTGTTGTTACATTAAAAATAGGACCAATTCGATATTAGTGACATCATTTATTCATCCTTAACACATGTATTCGCTTTTAAAGTCAGACTTTAGGAAAACCATCCCTCTTGTTCTGCATCGTATCATGGAATTTTCAGAAAAGTTTAATCTTAGGGATCCTCGCAGTAGTTAGTTTCTAGACATAAACCATTTTGAATCAGTTTTTCTGTGAATAACTAATGAAAAATTTAGAATATAGACTTGAGTAAATTATTATGCTTTCTTTACACCATTGTGGTGACATGAGTTTGACATTTTATCCGATTAGAACTTTTCTACTTCAAGTTCAATATTCGAAGAGACAGATAACACTGAATATGAAATATTAATATTTCTCAAAATGTTGTGTTCGAACGCATAGTATGCATCTTATCACTATTTGAAGGTATCTCGACACGTAGAAATAACACGCTAGTGATAACAATCAGACATTTTCTAAAATGTCTATTCCAAAACTATTTGGTAGTAACTATCGCATATGTTAAAACGAGTTGCAAAGTGAGTCATGCTCTCTCAATTCGCATGCTAGTAAAGGTTTTGCCTCTACGAAGACGAGTGATAGAAAGAAAAGTCAGAAAAGTTAGTGATTGGTAGAAATAATTTATTATCATTGGATTTGTTTATAACTTGGTGATGGGTTACCTTGGTATGTTGTCAGAGGGGTCAAAAGACGCTTCGTTCGTGAAATTAATAGCAGGTGCACTTCTCCCCAGTGACATCTATTTTTATTTTTTCCCCATGAATATGTCCCAAAGATTCCTGTATAATACAGTCGAGAAACAATGAAGTAACATTACTACAATACTCTCATTTCTAGCTGATACTGTTTTACTAATAACGCATCTGGGAGGAGGTCAGTGTCAAGAGAAACCGATATGATAATTTATGAATATTGAAGGCGCCAACATTTACCTCCTAATTTATATGCATCAGTGCTTATAGAACGTTGATCTCTCGAAAAAATTTCCGGATAAAAAATTTACCTGAATGCATTATCAAGTAGTAGCATGGGATGACTGGCAAGAGAATCTTTTTCTATACGCAAGAATTGTACTATTTCATACTTTTAAGCGTTCATTTGAATGAACACATATTTTATTACTATACGAAAAAAAATAATAAAAAAATCCATAAATCATACGAAATATTTGCTGATGTATAAAACCAGAAAAGAATGATGTATCCTACAAAGATAAGTATACAAAACAAAATCGGCAATATAAAAAGAGAAACAGAAAAATTGAATAGAATTTGTCAATGTAATAGCGCCTTGTAGTTGAAAAAAAATCTAAAATTAACTAAACACAATTAGGACATTAAGTTCGATGAAAACATATTTCAAACTGGCGGATGATAATATACCCAGGTCGAGTAGAACGATCCGTAAACGGTCGTAAACGACACAATTACGGTGAAATACGATGGTCGTGGCGGGCGATCGTTTACGCATTATCGTATACGAGATGATTATGGGCAAATACGGCCGTATTTAGGATGGTCGTTTACGGACCATTGCGAACGATAGAGTAGCGGTCATCGCAAACCCCTGTATTTCAATCGTTTTTACCGTATGGTGCCAGACCATGTGAGAACACATTTTACTAGGATACTTGTGTTCTTTTTCTTAGTTCTCGTTCGAACTGAACCTATATTGTTGCGTTTTATTTTTATTCCGCTCTCGTTCGCGTGAATCGCAGCGCCCTCTCTCCTACTCTGTAATATGCGCATAAATTACACCAATCACTGCATATGTGTTTACAGTTACGATGCTTTCTTTCTCTTCTTTGAACATCNACGAAAGAGAAGTTCTTCGTTCACGTGATGCGTCAGCAGCGCAGCGATCAGCTGAATGAAATGAACAATATTATAGTAAAATAAACAAGTAAGTTTTAAAAATTTTTTCCTGTAATTCTTAAGAGACAGCTTTAGCTAGTATGCAGGGCAGATTAAACATTTTCATGAAAATTTAAGTGGTGAAAAGCGAACTTTTCGTTGAAAATTTCACATGGGTTCTGGGTTCGATATCTCTACTTCATTTGCTGGCGCAAGTCTATGGATTAGTGCTGAGAGTTCTTCTTGACTGTTATCAATCATCTATGGATTATCAATAATTGTAAGTAACCAATATTTCTGAAGTTTCATTTTTTTTATCGGAAAAATCTAGATAATTAACTACAGTTCAAGGTTGTAGACACCCAGGTCGAGTAGAACGATCCGTAAACGGTCGTAAACGACACAATTACGGTGAAATACGATGGTCCTGGTGGGCTATCGTTTACGCATTATCGTATATGAGATGATTACGGGCAAATACGGCCGTATTTAGGATGGCCGTTTACGGAACATTGCGAACGATAGAGTAACGGTCATCGCAAATCCCCGTATTTCAATCGTTTTTACCGTATGGTGTCAGAAAATGTGAGAAAAAAATTTACTAGAATACTTTTGTTCTTTTTCTTAGTTCTCGTTCGAACTGAACCTATTGTTGCGTTTTATTTTTATTCCGCTCTCGTTCGCGTGAATCGCAGCGCCCTCTCTCCTACTCTGTAATATGCGCATAAATTGCACCAATCACTGCATATATGTGTTTACAGTTACGATGCTTTCTTTCTCTTCTTTGAACATTTTATATTCGTTTAGATTATGTAAAGGCATGAAGTCTAGTAACATTAACTAGAAGTTATTGTTATTTAGATTATTTAATTCTAAATTTATTCTTTTAGTTTACTTAATTTTTGTCAAATTTTAGATTTTATCATATTTCTATCTTTACGTAATATCTATCTAATTTTACATTTTCTTTTCTTTCAATTTTACTTAATTTTTAACTTTTATCTAATTTTAGATTTAAGTTTTATGTTAATGTTTACTCTTAATTTTTACTAGTATTCAATTTTAGATTTTATTTTTACTTTCATTCTAATTTTTATTTTATTTTTTTAAACCTTTTATTTATTTTATTTTCTTAACTTTTCATTTATTTAATGTATATTGTAAGTTATTTATTTTATTGTAATTTCGTTTATTTATTTTTTTATTGAATAAATTTTATTTCGATCATATTAAATTTTTATCCGTCGCAAAAGACGTGGAGCGAGGTCTCAAAAAAAACTGGGGGAAAGCAGATCGTTTACTGTCGTACACAATAGAGAATACTATCCGTATACGGCCACTGCAATTCTTCGTTAACCGCCGTTTAAATCCCCGTATACGATACGGAGAAATACGTCCGTATTACTGCCCCTGTTAAAACGGAGCAATACGGCGGCGTAACGACCCGTATTTTCATCGTAAACCGTCGTAATTACAACGTATCCTTGTCTTTTACGACCGTAAACGACGCCGTAACGGTGTTCGTTTTGATTGACCTGGGCAGTTAGAAAGATAAGAAAAGAAAAGTTTTCAAAGAGTTATTGTATACACGAAACGAAAATAATTTTTCTATGTTATCTAATATCGATTTCACTTGGAACTAGAAGTTATAGAAAAGGCTAATTCAAACTAACTTAGAAAGCAATACAATGGCTGATAGTTTCTTGAATTTCAAGTACAATAGACACCATAGAAAAACGATTATTGTTTTGTGTATATAATCACTCTTTGAAAACTTTTCTTTTTTATTTTTCTAACTGNCTAGAACATTGAACTGCAGCTATTTTTCTAAATTTTCCGATCAAAATGGTGAAACCTCAGGAATATTGGTTACTTACAACTATTGATCCTCTATAGATGATTGGTATCAGTCAAGAAGAACCCTCAGCATTAATCCATATACACGCGCTAACGAATTATCGCGTGAGAAGGCGTTAAATTTATATAACCCATTTTAACAGGTCAGTTTTAGAAATTTAACGCGTTTTAATGTGTTAATTTTTCAAATTTAACGCGTTTCGGAGGTCAAAAAGGTAACATATTTAATCGTTAAGTCGTTAAATTTTTAACGATTTTTCACGTAAGGATTGTTCGTTAAATCAAGAAAAATTTTTACATGGGCATGAAACGATGGAAATGATCAATAGTATATGGAGCCACATACAAGTCACTTGCTCTCAATATGATCAGATTTTTATGAAACTTGAAGAAACCTCTTCGAAATTGAAATTGGTTCCATCATCCATCGAATATCTTTCCTTTATAATGACCAATTGGATCGTCTATTTCAACACACACCAAATCTTCTGTAAATAAGCTTATTCGTGGTCGATGATTGTTTGATAGAGCAACAGCGATTATCAACAGTTCCATCTATGAAGAATCTGAGGAAAATATCTGTACGAGACCCACTCAATATTGTATTTAATATTTTACAAGCTCTGCCTAATATGCTGTCAATCGACAGTCATGGATACATGCCGTTATAGCGAGTTGAACGAACATCGATGGTAACATCAATCAAAACTATATATTTTTCGTCTAAAAATGCAAATTTCAATGAATTACGGTGAGACCTTCCAAGAAAAAGTTCATCGATTGATGAGTTCATTTCAAACTTCATTCTAGCTTACTGAACATCGATATTTATTCAATGCAATTGAATTTCATGCAATCGATATGATATGATTAAAATTTACACATTACTTCAAACATTTCCTTACTTTGTTGTCTTTGACAACTTTCTATCCAAATCAAATTTTCTTCAAGAAACTGATTATTGGTCTTACAATCGAGTACGTTCCATTTCTTATTGTAATGACACTTTAAGAAGATCTTTGGTTTTGTCACAATTGCGATTTTTAAATCTTAAACATTTTAGCATCATTCTTTATTCGAATGATCAATTGATCTCACCTGGTAAGTCATGAATCGGTAATGATTACAATGACGGACCACCTCGTCTCGATTCGTTAATAATTAAATATTGGTTTTACTATGAAGTGCCTGATGTCAATCATACGAATTCATTTGTTCGTTGACTCGATCTATAACGATGTTTTCGATATTAAAGTGTACAGTGGTTTAGTACAGAAGAATGCTCTGAATATGGTCATCCCCCTCTAGCAATCCTACGTGAAGCGCTTCTTATTCAGATTTAATATCGAATGATAACCGTTCAGTGTAAAATATAAGAAACCTTTAAATCATCTGCAGAACTATCAATCGTTGAGTACCATACCTACGGAATAGGAAACGAATTTTATCGAAGAATCACGAAATCGAGAAACGTTTTGAAGGTAAGCCCTGAAAACATTTTCATTTCGTTGCCCGTAAACTCGTTGGGCATATGAATGAGGAACTTTTATGGTTCAGTAATAAAACCGATTTTTTAAGATTGTGTAATCATCGTTTTAAGTCTTACAGTCAGATCATTACAACATAGGATATTCTTATTTCCTAGATCGTAGAATATTTTAAAAATTCCGGATACAGTTCATTTATTGAAGAAATTCTTTCATTGTATGAAGTTTTATTTTTGATTTATTTCATATTTAATGTTAGAACATCAAATAAAATCAATTTATTAATTCAAAAGCTCATATAGAAATTCCTATTGTGACAGGAAAATGAGTTTAGATTTTTTTATTATTAATTTTTACATGTGCTGGGAATATCAAATACCCACTTTACAAATATCCCGATTTACTTTGTATTTATTGTGGTTTATCAAAAGTCTCCACTATTTTACACATATTTGAAAGGAAACAAAAGTATAATGGATCGAATATTTATTCCAATTTGTGATTTAGTCAAAATTCAAAATTTTCAAATATTTTCCTTCTTTTTTATTCTAACGTGCAATTTCATATTGAAACTGAAGATACAACAGAAATTTTGTTTCACACTGTCATCACCTTTTGAAAAATCTAATAGAAGACCAATTAAGAAATCTTCTTCGATCTGAAATGCACTATATTTGTATCAAATTTTATTATAACAACCGAAATAAAGATTGAGACACAAGGTAGTTAATTTAGATTTGTACGAATGTATCCATTTTCATGCTGACTTTTTCAAAGATTGAAAAGAATATTTTTAATTCGGTTCATAATCGGCAAGCATTTTAAACATAGATACTTTAAGTATCAATATCACAGTCCATAGTTAGTGTTGCAAATGATCGTGTAAGTTTGACCTAAATAGGAATTATAAAGAAGCTGTTGTGAATCTTTGAACAATTTCTAACATCTTCTCTTTATGATGAAATTGGGTCAATTCAACAAAAAGTGGGTTTTTTTCACTTTTCGTCATTACTCAACATCCATTGTTATTTTGAATGTTTCACTGTGTTGCTATGTGTAGACCTTCACCGTAGAGTATGGATTTGTAAAGAATATTAAAAAAACGAAAAGAAAGAGGCAAGGCAAACATAAACTAAGCAGACAGTGTTGCAATACTTTAAAGGTAAAGAAAAACGTCGTTCAAAACACATAAGCAATCCGTTAAGGCAGAAAATAATTTAAAAATCAATTGCAGGTGAGTAAAGTATTTCGAAGCTTAGAGATAGAAGAGAAACTATTTAGAAGGCTATATAGTTAGTATCGAGATGCTGTGAATATTGGTAACATGAGTGTACAGGTCTGTGGTTCCACAAAATCTAGAACTGAAAACCAAACCGGGGCCTGTTTTTTAAAGTCTCTCAGAACCGGAATCATAGAAAAACTCGCCAAGAAACCACTAAAGGAACGAAGGGACCGTTTCTTTAATATGACAGCTGACGTCTAGTCTTCTCAGCAGACCACTAAAAAGAAATGATGCACAATGTATATCACCTACGACCTTACGCTGGTCTCCAAATGGGAACTACCCAGTGAAAAAATATTGGATTATAATTAGAAGATTTCAGTGGAGTATAATCGGAGTTTTCTGCAACAAAATCCAAATTATAATCGATTGAAATTGTCGAAACTAACGATAATTGGATTTTTAATCAAACNGTTTGATTAAAAATCCAATTATCGTTAGTTTCGACAATTTCAATCGATTATAATTTGGATTTTGGTGCAGTAAAATCTAATTATAATCTACTGAAATCTCCCATAATTTGATGTTATTACTGGGTAGAATCTTTTAGTCAGCAACATCCAAAAGCATGATCGATACCGCATCTACCACAACTCGTAATCAATTTTCGATAGCAGAACGGCTCCACGGTTTCATGCAATGTTTTTGGAAGCAACCAGAACGGATTGTTTTTGAATGAATTGGTTTCGGTTCTTGGTTTAATTCCGGGTAATTTGTGTGGAACGCAGACCTCTATGTGAGTGTGTGATGTAGTTGTGGGGTTAGTTATTTCACAACATAGACGCCAACACCAATACCCGAACCCTAGCCAATCTCGATTGACATCTCGTTCTATTATGGCAAAGCATAGAGCAATGAAAAATAAGTCATGTGCTTCGTTCTGTATCATTGAAAAGTGAAACAACAGAAGCAGAAAGAGATTTAAAACACGATCTCTAAACAATGACACATGTATAATGTATGAAAGAATTTACATAACATGGTATGAAAACCGAGAAAAGATGGGGTTCATTTTGCTATTGTCACTGATAAACCTTTTTGTTGTACCGTTGAGAGAGACAAAGAGAAAGAAAAATCTATCATCAAAACATATTTTTCCCTTCACACAATTATCATAATTACGGTGATGATGAATGCGTATTCCTTATATCGGTTTTATCCGAATCCAGATAACACGCATCGTCAATGTATCAATCAAAGCAGATTGAGAATGTTCCTTTAATTTGTTTTCGATCTACAGAAAACAATCTATTTAAAACAAAGTGAGAACTGTGGCTAGTGCCTATTTACATTGCATTTAAACATAGAAAAAAATTACTTTCTAAGGCATTATTTGTCCCAAACAAAGTATGAACATCGTACTGTCTACAAATTTATTTACTTTATGAAACGTCAAAATATTAGTGACTTGCAAAGATTTAACATTTATGACCGAACGCATTTTAACAATACAGAGTGACAGAGATAGGATGTTATCTTTGTGGACATCGCGTCAAAACGAGACACACATTTATTAATTTCATGATCAAAGGTGTAGGTTTGAGTATTAGCTAAAAGAAGTCCAACATCCACATCCACCAAGGGGGAAAAGGCGAGATTTCAGGAGTACATACTTCATCCGTATTTCAAATTTGTTTTGAAGTCGATGAAGTCTAGCTTTTCCCCCCTTAATACCCACCCAAAGTTCTGGCTGAAAATTTTTCAGGAAATCGCCGAAAACTTACCGAAATATAAATGGGTGTGGGTATAGAAGCTGATGTATATATCTGTTATAGGTTAATTCCAGATAGGGCTGTATCTAGGATTGGTCTACGATATATGTATCAGACCCTGAAATTCAGTGCTAGGCGCAGACTCATACCATACTCCTCCAACCCACACACGTTTAATGCAGAAGAATTCATTACGATGGTGTAAGCGGTGGATTTTTCATGCAAACACTGAATCGTGATGCTTGACCATTTTTCGGAGTACATTAAAAAATCTCATGAATTTGTAGATGATTTCAGTAATCCTAAATCTTACGCCCTAAGGTTGAATGAATCTTATTCGTTAGTAAGGAAAATGCTAGTTTCTTGTCTTAATGCTGGTGATGTTCGAGAAATTTTTGAAAAATTCATTCGCAACGACGGCTGATATTTCTGAAGCGTGTATGTGTATGGATACTTATATCTCCGTGATTGTGACTCGATATAATTCCCCTCCCTATGATAACCAGACAACTGAATCAACACACACAGTCATACTCCGCTAGCAGGAGCAGATACACCAAGGGGGAAACATGATACTTTTGCACTTCAGAGTACGGTAAAGTACGGTAAAGTACCTTAAAGTACCTTAAAGTATCTCAAAGTATCTCAAAGTATCTTAAAATACGTTAAAGTATCTTAAAGTATCTTAAAGTATCCCAAAGTATCTTAAAGTATCTCAAAGTATCTTAAAGTACGGTAAAGTATTTTAAAGTACCTTAAAGTATGATGAAGTATCTTAAAGTACGTAAAGTATGAAGTATCGTGTTTCCCCCTTGAGATACACGCTCACACTCTCATTTATACTGAAACTTTATGTGTTCTACAGAACTGTGAGAAGTTTAGCAAGGGTTTTACGAAACTTAAGGCAAACGTACACAACTCGCAAGAAGTTTTTTTTTACAACTCCGAAACTTTGGGGAATCTAGGAAAATTTAAAAGTTTCATGTTAGCTAAGAAATTATTTTTTGGTACGGAACTAAAAATCTTTCCGTGAAATCATGCTGAACTTCTCAGGTTCGGTAAAAAGTCTACTTTTTTTAGAGTGTAGAGCTACTTTTGAGTAGAGGATTGTATGTTGTTATTAAAATTTCTATTCGGCATAAACTTAATTGGAAAAGTAAGTAGCGTGTATGCAAAAACAAATAGAGCCCGCATTTACTAAAATTTTTCCATCAGCGATTCCTTTTTCGTCATCCCTACACGTACAGAGTTTAGATACTGTTTCTCTACAATAATTTGATATTCTCCGATACACTGTCATTCGTGTTTTATCAATAGAGATGGCATCAGGATCGGCATCAAATCTATGTTCTATCTGTTCAAAGAGCGGAGGAAGATGGATGTGTGGTGGATGCAAAAAATACTTTTGCACTAACGATTTAAATCAACATCGTCAAGAGCTGTTGAAGAAATTCGACGATGAAGTTGTGGGAACTCACGATGAGCTACTCGAACAAATAAACCGATTAAAACAATCGAATGTCTTCGCTTCGGGGATGTTCAGTGAAATTGATCGATGGGAGACTACAACATTACAAAATGTTCATAAAGCAGCAGAACAAGCTCGTCATCAACTTGCTCAAGCGTTGACTGGAGAAAAAGAAACACTAGCAAAAGAATTTGAAACAATGGCGACCGAAATTCGTGATCGAAAAAAGGACGATGATTATGACGAAAATGATATTCAACGACTTCGAAAAAAAATGGATCAGATGAAAATATCATTAAATGAACTTATTCGACCAACAAATAAGAAAGCAACCATAGTGATAAACGATCGAATCGATTGGAATCAATTGATCTATGTCGAAGCTAAACCAAACAGAATATGTGAGTAGCTTGAGCCGAATATTTGATCAAGTAGCTCAGCTAGCTAAATAACTGACGAAACTTAGAGGAATTCCGTGTCGATTCAACGCTCAAAAAATAAACATGAATCGATGTTCCAGAAATCCGAATATTTTCAAAAGTGTTTTACTGAGGTCTTAGAATATGGAAATTTGTAAAATTCTTTTCAATCATTTTACTATGCCGTCTTCTACTTTATTGCATAACAGTGATTACATCATAATAAACATCTAAAGCGAAGTAGTCTATATATTGAATCAAAACAGTGTTTCTAATTGAAAAATAAACTAGTAACAACTGAACTCGTAAATGACGAAATCATCATACTATTGAATAATACAGAATGTTGGATATTGCTTAAAATCGCGTATTCTGAACAAACCGTTTTTAACAGAAAAACGATTACTTGTGTGAACATTTCGATATCATTCTAAATTGTTGAAATCATTAAAATTCTAAAATTGAAAAATTCATCTACAGGTACATCAAATAATTCTTGTTGGCATGAGGGAACATTCACAATCAGTTGAATTGTGGTACTTTCTTCAATGAGATATTGGTTATCAAAATTTGATAGTTACAATAACCCATCGATTTTTCGTTTAAGACATTGCAAACGTTTCGATTTTTGCTTCGACTTACTATACAAATGAGCCGCCATGGATGAGTGATTACGTTGTTAGACACGTATTCACAAGATAGTGCGATCAAACCTCAGTATTATCATCCATGGAATGACCTTGAACAAGTCACTAACGGGCCGTTAGTAACGGCTACTTGTTTCGAATGACTCACTCGATAGTGTATTGATTACATCGTTAGTCAGTATGCAGAGTCGAAAAAACACCCAACATAGATGTCACTATCACGTGGTACTTTTGTTGACCGCCAGCCCTACCTAAAAAGGGAAAGCGTTGCACGGAAAGGGGCGCAGATACCGCTGTCCGGAAAAATAAACAGAAGATAGAAACTGGCGCACGTGGACCCTCACGCCGGCCCCAACGGGCGATAAGCCTATGGTAGCTATTATTATTATTATCTCTCGAGAATCCAATGAGATCGGCATGTTGATACTCGACGAACACACAATCGAAAAATAATATGAAAACACATAATTTTTAAGTGTTCGATTGATTTACTTACATTTAGCACAGCGTGAAAAACAAAATAGAGATGGAATAGACAGCACACAAAACGCTTCTAATTAATATACACAAATTCACACCATATAACCTGCCGTCTATTCAGTAGGATTCCAACACTCTTGATCGGAATATCATTTCATCAATATTATAGAAATACCCATACATTTTGATGGGATCTACTTGTGGAATTAATAATTCCTGCAGAGAATAATAAAAATCTCTATCAGGGAAAATATATCGTAACATACTTGTTGATGGATGTTCATTTATGAGACTAGTCGTGCATTTTATTACCTATAAATACGATCTATATTCTAAGAAACAACTATTGAAGTGTTAATTAAACATATCAATGAATTCAAATCAACGAGTTCAATTATTTGTGTTGCTCGTGTACTTTTTCACACGACATCCAAATTATTCGACCTAATAAATAGATTCCATTTGTCTTAGTTGCTATTTCAACATAGTTCGATGTTGCTTTCCAACTGTAGATCTCGACTAAATATCTAAATAGCATAAAATAATCCGATTATTGATAAGATGACGTTCGACGTTGTAAGAGCCTAGTTGTTTGTGTTTGCTATATCTAGCCTTCTTTATGTCAAACGAAACTATCAACTACGTAGATTGAAAATGAAATAAAAGAGATTGCAGGATTTGAGTTATGGCTAGAATAGAGACTGATAAGCTGATTAATTTTCACCTTTCTCAGCTATAGTGTCAGACATAAATACAAATTTCATTCGATTTGATTCCTTTCAAAATAATATTTTCATTGGCTTGTAAAGTCAAATTCATCGCAACTGATTATTAGTGTACATTTCAAATGATAAGAAGTGGTGAGTTTTGTGATGTTTAAAAACAAAAGAAAACTGCGTCGAATCTTTGAAACAAAACTTTTTGAAAAGGTTTCTGAGGCCTCTCATTCGAATTTCTAAAACAGCTAATGTAGTTTCATGTCAAAATTTTCCAATTTTAATTTTCATTAGTGCACTTGAATGGTTAACTGAGGCTCGATTATCTATGCAAGATTTGTATTAAAATGGTTCTCTTGTCACTATTTATTAACATTGTACTAGGTTTTCGGCAGATTTCTGACTGAAAATGGACTTCTCTTTCTGATTTTTTATCGAGAAATATTCATCCTTCTTGTAATTTGAAATGAATATTAGGTACTGTCAGTCATGGATTAAAGCTTTTTAACCGATTAAAAAATATTTAAGCGATTGCAGTTTTTCCATGTGATTCATTTTTCGTACAATTTTCAGTCGTTTCTTTAGTAATAAGCTCGATCGTCGTTCGATATATATATTCTCGTTATGCATTTCGGGACATTCTAACCTAATTGTAATAGCAGGTAAAAACGCAAATAAAACAAACACTAGTTGACGTGAATCATTTATCACCGAGAATAAGGGTAAATTTTTATGTTCACTTGAACTTTCGTTAACATTGATTTTAGAGTTGAAAGTAAAAATTGAGCTGCAACAACTGTGCCAATGTAAATAAAAACTTGTACTTATGTTTATTCAGACCAAACATCTCATGACCTGTTAGTTTTTGCTACAGAAGTTCTATCAGATTCATTAATAAAGTGATCATCTCTCATCGATTAGTAACCTTTTCATTTAAATATCTGAAGTTTAAACCTAAAACATTCTCTTATTGACAAATACAAGCCTTTTAAAAATATCTTGTCGAACTTCAAATAGAATGTCACTCATCCTCTCGATATCTAATAGACTGTACTCATAAATGATGATCTTAAAAATCGAAATCAATCGAAGAAAACGAAACGGAAGCACATAACAGTTAGTCGTTCAAGTTACAGATCGTCATATAAGCTAATCTAAAAAGTCTTCAATCAATTCATATTTCATATAATTTATTGATCACATTTATGCAGAGGTCAGACGTGGCACTAAGCACGAAAATGAAAAGAAGTATTCGAAGCATTTACTGATTCTACATTTATCATTTATCTTGATCTGATAAATAATTGATTCAGTTACGTACGATGGATTTTTTTGAAATTTATTTTGAATAGAAGTGATCCTTTGAATTTATAATTCTTCATGCCCTAATAGTCATTCGATATTTGGAAAAGCGTATCAACTACGTATGATCGAAATAGAAACTTTTGTCTGGTCACATGTTTTCTATTAAAAGAAACTTGTGCACTAAGAGACCACTCGTCTTTCTTTTCTTATCTAAGCAGAAATGACTTCAAACTTGACCCGTATTCTATTTGTCAATTAACTGACTTATCTTGATCGATTGAAACATAAAAAAATGTGCTTCGATAAAAAAAATAATTTCTCCCGTAATTAGCAGATTGATGTGAACAAGAAACGAATAATCCTCATCTGTCTAGACAAATTGCTGACTGTAGCGAATGTTAATCTTTCCGATCCATATATAACTGTAAAAGTTATTATAGTTTAAAGACACGAAAAACATAACACTTAAAAATATCTAAATACATTAACATAGAAGAAGAATATATCAGATAGAAGAGGCATGTTGTGAAATAGACGAGTTTTAATTATTATCTCAGTAATCCACATTTAATTAGACTTCGTTTTGCCTGAGAAACTGCTATGTTCAGGATCGAGCGGATGAAGTATAATCATCAATTCGATTTGATTATATCTACTTATATTAAGATTTTGCACACGTCAGAAATTTTAGTTCAAGATATTGCTTCAAATCCAAATAAACTTAACATTTCTTTCTTTACAATAAACTACCATGAATAAACGACATGAAAAAAATAATCAGACTTCATGAAAAACAAAGTTAGCTTGTTAACATTGTACGATAAATGATAGAATCAACTTATAGTCAGATATAAATATCTTGTTTCAACAATTCTCTATTTTTCGTTTATTCTTACAATATCGTAAGTTGTTTTTAAAGTTATCGGTTCTGAGTTATTATCAAAAAACAAATGAACACGAGTCATCTTATTGAATTTAGAGTTCAGATTGTTTAACTTAACACTTATTGCCGGAGATGATTCTGTCCTTTCTTTGTTTTGTATGATGTTTTGTTTAGCCTGCAATATATGATAGTAAGCTTGATTTTTTCGAAATGACCTTGTGATGCTTTGTCTATTCAGATGTATTTATCTATTAGGAAAGTTGAATAAATAAGTAGTTAGATAGCAATTTCAAAATCTGATTTATTGTTTACACTAAGTTGCACTTCGCGAAAATTCTTTCTAGTCTAAGTGAAGATATTCATTCCAAGTTGTATACTATTACGAAAACAGATATTTATGAAGAATTATACTTATTGGATTTAGGGGAAAATCAATCATAATCCTAGTTAGAGAGCGTAGATCTATTTCGAATGAATATTGTGCATTTCAATCAATAAATTTAGTTGATGGATTAAACTTAACTTTGAATCATACTATCTATATAGATATATATGCACTACTCTGTCTTGCGGCCAGTATTTCATGTAGAATAAATGATACAATTAGTTCACTTGAAATGTCTCACTAAATATTTGCAGACAAAAACATTGAGTTCATGACTTAAAAGACATTAATACTTGTACTATTCAGCAGTATGACGGACGAATAAAAACGTTTTTCTTCTATAAGGTAAACATATTCTGATACTTATTTTACTAGGTTGCTATGTACTATGGTTCAATAGGAATCTCATAGTTACTACAACTTTTCTTCATGAATTTGATATTCTGCAATCAAATATAAATAATAATCAATGGGTAGTTATTTTTCATATGACTCGTATACAAGCGGAGAGATTTCGATACTGCATGTGTTTCCATTCGAATAGTTGTAATCGTTAGGTGTAAAAAATAACCATTTATAGATTCAATTCATATGCTGGTCGTTTCTGAAAACTTGTATGAAAACAAACATCGTCTGAAATTTACTTCGTCAGATTCTAATCGGTTTTCGTTTTCGTTTAAATGAAAGATATAGGAGACTATTATGCCATCTTGAAAATGCAATATTTCGTATAAAAAATCGAGTCGCCATGGGGAAACAAATTTTGCAGTATTGAAAGTATTTTATGAATCTAGACGAAGAAAGATTAAATTGGTAAAAATCCATTTTATCTCACGACGATAAACTTTTCTCAACATTNAGATAATATGATCAACTTAACACGCTGTATTTGTCAAATATTTTGTTCAGTTGAAAATGAAACCTAATTATCAGTGTGAAATGAATTTTAGACAATGTTTGTTCCACTGATATTTTTAAAAACGATTGGTGTGTGCGTTAGATTAGGAAATAATCATTTTTGATAACTATTGGAGACCGATTTAAATGAAATAAAACTTTCAAAAGTATAGAGTGAAACTACGAAAATTTCACACCAATCAATTAAACTGTTAAAGAAATTCTCATGAAATGAAGGAAGAAGATACGTCGACTATCTTATCATTATAACTTCCTACAGAACCAAGCCAACAATTTCATGTACTTAGTCTTTTCGTGAGATAAAAAGAAAATATCAACCTACGAATTTGAACATGATATACACATCAAAATAGAATCACAGATTTCTGAGAACTATTTTAGAAGTTTTTCCTCAATTCTTTGAAGAATTCTGAACACTGACATATTCTTATACATGATTTTATTTTGAACAGCATTTCAGTTATCTCCAATCTATATAGTTCAATCGACTTTTTCAAGCGAATATTCGCATAATCTGTCTTTTCTAGAGTATGAAATTCTTTAAAACAATATTATAACCCACTAGTCAAAAATAATTTAAGAAGAAAAAACAAAATGAAATTTCCGTACCATTTTTGTTAAAACTAACTTGCAAGAGTCTCTATGTGTCAGATACTGCTGACTAAATGAATTAGAATTGTGATGAAAATGAAGAGAGTAAATAAAAGAATGCTTTCTTAGAAAGCATCTATCGACTTGAGCCTGGTTAAGATTTTATACAATCATTTCATCTATAAAATTTGTGAACACTAAAATGTTTTCTGTAGGCATGCAATCGTTTTCTAGAATCTAATCTAGAGAGAGTGTTGAACTGATCTTAAACTATGCTCTTAAAAGATGTTTTAGAGATGAAAATTCACTTCAGAATTTCAAGAATAGTTATCCTTCAATATTATTTCGCGTTCACTGTGATTCAGAGTGATTAATATCTTTCATCATCGACGTGTATTAACATCTCTTTGAAATTCTTGAGTTAAAATACACTGATGTATCTATTTGTTTCTTAAATCATGTTCTCCAAGAAAGATTTGATAATACTTATCTTCAAGAGTTAGGTAGGATTTGTAGAATAGCAAGGCTAAAAAATGGATTAAATTCAAATATGTCTTCTGAAATCATTGAATGTTATTCCTGATGAAGACTCTTTAAAACTTTTTACGAACCCATCGAATTGAAGGTATGATAAGTAAATATCAATACATAAATAAGGAAGTGTTTCCGCTTGGACTACAGAATTTTTCACAAAATTTAAACAAGCTCTTAGGCAGAGCGAGTCACAGTTGGAAATAATCGTAAGAGAAAACGGAAGAAATGTCTTAATCTCATTAGAAATTTTAGATAGAATCTTTGCAGAATGATCTTGAAACAGTAAAGCAGACTAGAAAACAACACATCGAATACCGATCTGTAGCTTTTCATTCCACAAACATTGATTAACTCAAACTGCTGAATAGAATAATCTTCTTACATAAAGCCTTAGCTAACTTTTGTGTTAAATTTCAATTATCATACTCAGTATTTTCGAGATAGGTTCGTTTACACATGAACAATCTGTTCCCCAATGTTTTCTTCACATATAGTGCCAAGTGAAGATGTGTATTATTGTTGATTTATCTTTTATGAAAATAACTATATCAGAAAATATACAAAAACAAATTTCGGTTGGAACCTCGAATTAGACTTTTCGAAATCCTCTCAATTATCAATCGCGATACTTTAGTGCACAATGACATAGTTTCGAATAAATTTCGTCATCTATTCAGATTTGACACAATATCATTAGATCTAAATTGCTTTTGCATCAAGATTCTTTTGATGTGATGTAATTTTTCTCGAAAATTAGTGAAAAGGTTTTATTTTTAAAAATTGAGGAGACTATCCCAATTAAAGCTTGGTCAACTTAGCAGGTGATGTAGAATACTCCTTTCAATCAGAATCCTCACTGTGCCTACTACTTCTAGGTGTGTTCTACGTTTGAAATTCATCTGACAAGAACTTCATTAATGTATTTATCTATTTGAGTCCGAAGAAGCTAACTGAATTTCAATAGACCGTCTCAGTCAAAGATAGTGGTCTGATTAGTTATTTTCGTGTCGTCATTCTTTCCTGCTGCAGCGTTTAAGCCTAAAACAATCTTAATCCTGTTTGCTATGGGTTTTAATTCAAAATACTTGTGAGGTGGCGCATTTTTAGCAAAGAAATAAATTATATCTCAACAAGATATGTTAGAAGCCTCACACGCAAAGATGATGTTTTGTCTTCCTAGCAATTACTACATGAAATATACTGTCAAAACTTCTCTCTGTGCAGTCCTTACGCGCAACATTTAGTTCGATCATTAGAACACGACGATACAGGAATTTTTCATTTTTTCCTAATAACATAAAGGAACTTTTATCAATAGCAAATGTAACTAATTGGTATCGAAATAAGTAATGAAAATCGAAGCTTCATCAAAATCAAGCTACTTTTCAAACTATATCTAGAACTAGTCGATTTAATTTCGTTGTATTTCAATTCGAATCGAAAAATTGTCATTTGATTCAACTTAATACTTCAGAGATAGCTCAAACGTAAATGATCTTCCCAAAGTTGTTTTCTCGTTTCTTCGAACATTTTAATTGCATTTATGTAGTCTGTCTTGAGTATCAACCAAAATAATGGTTAACATTCAACTATTGTTGAATTGAGTTGTCGTGAATCTCATCACAGAATGATTCATTTGTTAATATTGCATATTAACATAAAAGAAATTTTGTATAGTATTAAACTTCGATATCTATCTAAACAAATCCGTCTTCATCTCGAGCACGCAAGGTCACTTCTCTTGATTAATTGTAGCCATCTCTCATAGAACCTTATCAACGAGCAAAATTCAGTTTATGTTTTCTTTAAGAGAAATCAGAAAAGATTAAATTTTCTTGTCGAACCTTGTACAAGTGCGTTAATAATTATATATTAAAAAATTTTACATACAATATCTTAGGTAAAAAAATGTATGTTTACTGATCTTGGTATCCCTCTCTGTTTAATAACTGCATTCTTATTCATATTGAGATATATATCGGCTGTAATGAATAGCACACGACATCGAATACAAAACCCACCAACCAATTAAGTGTAAAAGGGATATATCGTGATCGAAAAAAACAAAATTGATAGTCAACATATTCTTCACAGCTGTTCTTTGTTAGTTGTTATGAGGTTGCATGTGAAACGTTTTCATGGGAATCCTTTTCTTACTCAGTGTTAAGCACATGAGATCTGGCAAAGTAATCGAAGAAGGCATTACTATGAGAAATTCCAAGAATTATATGATCTCGTTATCGTTTGCCATCATACAATTAAAGTTGAAGACCCTTCAGAGTGGTTTTTCACCAAACGGTTAGAGAATCTTAAGCAGATAATAAATACTACATTTCTTTCATTCGAAAAAAATATGACGCATTCCACACGCATCTCATATGTTGTTTTTACCACCCAAACTCATCTTTCTGACAATCTAGCTGAACATTATGCAATTCGACATCAGAGTAATGAGCTGAATTACATGTGATTAATAAAGAATGAAGGCCTCAACATTTTAACTATATCTGTTTTTATTTTCATGCAGTCCAACTGGAATTTTTGTAATCCATAGAATTAGAAGTCAAAATGTTTTTCAGATAATTTATTTCATTTTAACAGACCGATGTATAAATGTGTATTGTAGAGGTAAAACTAAGCAACTCGTTATAATTATTGTAGTATTTGCAAGCATTCAATATAAGCAATTTTAAACACATGCATATATATCCTCCATTTATGTGTTTTCAGGTTAAAAGCGTACAAGGAAATGTTGACATATCATGTTATCTGATTTTTATTATTGAAAGGAAAGTTTATCGATAGTGTAAAATACTGAATAAGATATCAATAGAGAAATTCTCAAGTTTACCACTAATAAAGTAGAATTGTTGAAATCATGTAAATTGAATACGTTCATCCGTTTATAAACCTCGAATTCATAACAAAAATGCAAGACAGCTAGATTTTGAACTTCAATGTAGTTGGTGTTGCACGTTCGAAGTATTGCCAAGAGACATTTTGTATCTTATCCTCTCTGAAACTCTGCTGTTAGATATTTCTCGTAGGATATTAAGCGCTGAATCTTTTGAAACGATACTCATTGAATATCTATGAAAACTTGAGAAGATTCAAAGCGGATAACAAGATCCTCATTTTTTGTAGCCCATCCGTTGTAGATTAATCACTTTGATTTGATTTTAGGAGTAAGTATTTTTCTTTTCATCTTTGTAACGCTGCCAATATTCGGGAAAATGCTGTTCAGCTTGATCACACACATTAAACTACAATAATTTTCATTATCTATCCTAACCTGTAAGTTTAACATAAACTTTTCTAATAGAAAATTAACATTGAGAGAAAAGAAGTTAAAAAAATGCATTCCGTTCGAGAGATTTAAAGTTACTTGGAGTATATTTTATATCACAATCCAACCAAAATGCGGAATCAATTTATCTCTTTTTCTTTTCTTCCTACATAGGTTGATTACGAAAATCTTATCAGGCTGCATTTTATTCTTGTCAACGTTCGAATTTTCGCGAAAAGTTTGCAATCAATTGCTACCTTACTTACTTGGCTTTCGAGTTGCATGAGTAACTTCATAGCCACCTACTGTCATTCGAAGTTCTCTCACTTCTGGCTAATGTATCTAGAGATATTCAACTTTGATATCAACTGAATTTTTCAGTACTGTTGAGAATATTCTTAAAATCATCCTAGCTATTGATAAATAGGACTTTTGATACTTGTGCTTTTTAATATAAGCTACTTCTCAATCAGATAAAATGTATGTAGTTAATGTATGCTTTCATGCTTCCACGTATGTGTGTGCGAATGAAGTAAAGACTTCATTCAATTTTATCTTTCCTGGTAGGTAATTCAAGAATAAATAGATAATTCCAGGACTGGAAAGAATCGAGTTATATTGATCATTGAAACTTCAGACTTAACCTACATGAAAGTTTATATTGTATCTGATTTTTTTCTATGCCTTCTCATTTTTAGTGCCCATTCCTTCGTGTCTGTAGAATGCAAACTCTCCATACTATTATTTTTATCAACACTTTTATTGAAGTGACATCACCTGTTAAACGGGTTCACACTGGAAGTAATCTTGAGGAGTAAAACGAAAATCGTATGACGTAAATGTTTTAAAATCTTTTGAAGAAAACATGAACGGTGAATGAAAATTGAGCTGCATCACAAAGTCACTTCTCCAGAGTCTGTTATTAACGAATTGAAGTCATTCTAACATGTGGTTCAAATGTTCAGAAGAAAGTCTAGAGTAATTCATACATCAGAAATATCGACGAGATAGATAATTCAGATAATAGCTAGGAGCCAGAAGAAATGACTAATAGAGATACATCGGTTATCTTATTGATATGATTCCCTGACAAAGGCATTGCCAAGATGATTTGTTCAATAGTATGGTGTGATGAAAAGAAAATGTTCTTCTACAAAATATCAAATAATTTACTCTTTGAAGAAGAGTTATGTATCTCAATAAACCATTGAAAACATATCCTCGATTGTTTGTACATTTGTGAAGTGAAATACTCACATACACAATTTGATTTTACATAATATCAACACTACCTGATTTTTCTCGGTGCCATTCAATCCATCATTTCTAAACACATATTATTTGAACATATCCATGTTTTGAAAAGGCATGATTCATTTTGCTTGGTTTCAAGTCGTTTTAAAAAATGCATTATAAAATAAAAATCTATGAGTAACTTAAGAAAAATCCGAACATAAGAGATCAGCTAACACAGTTATTGTAAGTAACTGGTAAAAGTTTCTATGCGTCGCATACTGTCGGTTACATGAAAACAAAATGAAAGAAAAATGAGTAAACTACATTAAAGAGGATCAGTAAAACCTCATCAACATAAGCCTTATTAAATTTTTAAACGATCATTTCTGGAATTTTCTCTTCCAACGATTTGAACAATACAAGCATTGAAAAATAAAGTTACCTTGTCATTTTTTTGGAACAAGATATAGGCAGAGTGTTGAGAAGAAGGTACAATAATGTTCACAGCAACAAATATCTACGAAAAGAACACTCACTGCTAATTCAATAGGATAATTTTCTGTCGATGTCTTTCAATGTTATCTTTCTGACGCCGCACGAACACTTGTTTTCATTGTAATCTATTTCCTCTAGCTAACAAGTAGATTTTAAAAATTAAAAAAATCTTCAATAAAACTTTGACATAAACGTTGCAATATAACAAAAGCTCGTCTATATGACTAGCACAATACTCGGCTGTCTATTTCCATGTTTCAGTAATTTATACTATTACCCATCCCTCAGAAATCTAATATCGAACTTTGAAAAATGATGATGTGAGTCTGGACGTTGTTATTTACGATAGTGTCGGTCTGCACGATAGTATACACAACCGTGCGATACTTGTACCATGAATTCATAAAGTCAAGCTGATGTTGAACATAGTATAATACACTCAACAGAAACGTACTGGTGCTTAGAGCCCATCAAGTCCAACACTTTTTGACTTGGTCAAATAAAACTTTTTCTACTCGGACTCTATCCGGACCCGGACCAGGTGGAACTTAGTGCGGGATGCTCAATTACATTTTCTAAAACTACAGTACAATTGAGAAATTCAGAAAGAGGTCTAATGTTCGATGCAGAAGCACTAGCCAGTTTCCTTCGGAAAACATCAGGAACCAGCAGAACAGAAAAACAGGTTTTTGGCAAGAAATTTTCCAGGCATTGTCGGGTGGATTCCGGCCTACTGCTATCCTTTCGTAAGAGAAATACTCGAAAATCAACGTCGGGAGGCCATTGGAAAAGTTTCTGACTGGAATACTGCTTCCATGTTCCAGCGAGTTCCTGTATTTTTCAGCACTATTCTGAGACTTTCTAGTACATTTTTTCCCGGCGCAGTGAAATCTGAATATTGCAGGAGACCAGTACTTACGGGTATACAAAAATAGTAAAACGCTTTTTTGACGCATTGAACGGTAAAATTGATAAGATTAACCCTATAAAACCCGTTTAGTGGACCGACTAAAGAAACAACAGGTTTTTAAACCATTAAATGCATTGTACGAGATTCAAGGAAATGTTTTGGTGAATTAGCACGTTTAGACACAAGTAACCGAACGGATTAAGGAAATCGATCCGTTTCAACTGGAATAGCTATCCGTTTAAATTAGATAGGACAAAAATAATTTGAGAATAATCTTTGCTTACGTGCAGGTGGAAATTTAACATCAATTCCAACTCGAAAAGGAAGCTTCTAAGTCATAGATTTATAATGAATAACGTCGATTAATGATTAATTCGATATTCCATAGAGTCCGTTTTTATATGGTTTTGCATGATCAGCTATCCATGAAGTACCTGCTATGACTGTTTATCTCATTTTTAATCTAGTATTGTCTGATGTTTACATCCACGAGTAAATATGTCTATTTGTATTCGGATTCGATTAGGAATACTTGCAGCTGTAGAAACTTTATTTTCAAAAATCATATCAAATGAACTTCTTTCCAATTAAGAACGGCATTCTTATCTGAACTCGAATTCATCATTCTTACGTAGAAGAAATCCCATCTGTTTCGATTGTCTATAATTAAAAATCGGCTAACTGGTACTATTTTAATGAGATTCCTAATCAAAATAATGGTTGAAATCGCTTGAACTTTCGAAAAATCGGTTTTCACAGTGGTGACACTAAAACTCATCCATCTCGTAATTTAAGTTGAAAACTCGTTTGATTTTGTTTTTCCCAACTTCTCTCCTACATGAAAAGCAGTAACTTAAATACTAGATCAATCTCTGATATATATTATGCTTCGAGATTGTATCTCATGCTATATCGATTTATGTACAAAAAGAGATAAATTATATAAGAATCGATCCATCAATTTCAATTGATTAAAATTGATCTTGATAGATTGAAATTCAAATAATGTCACAAATGATCTTATGAAAATTGATTAGCAGTCGAATAATCAGATATAAAACGATTTCTAGAAGTTTAACTGATTTTGATCATTATTTTATTTTAAAAAAGTCGAAAACAGTCATTAGAATTGATTTTAACCAAAAAGAAAATATATGAAATCAAACGTGTT
>OENT01002105.1:0-28105 GCA_900239685.1 Rotaria macrura | reverse complement strand
TTTTAAAGCTATTTGAGAAAAAAACCTATGGAACATAATCACAGTCTAGACCTAACTTCAATCCAATAAAAATAGCTCGATTTTGTTAAGGGCAAAAAAACGGCCTTATCCGCCCCAGTCCTTTCTGGATTTGTAGAACGAAAATTTCAGAACAAACTTTACTATTTTACAGTTCTCTACCGGAGAGAAATAGAATCATTGTCATAATTTTCTTTTGCCTATTTTATTCTATGGGAAAAGTATAAGAGAGAAAGAACATGTAAAAGACGATACATTATCGCTAGAAGAAATTTAATTGAGACAGCATAATTGTAAGAAAAAATGACCTTTTTAAGATTCGAAATTAGTTTTATATTAAGAAAATGTACTTGAAACACATTTTATATAGATCAATTTAATGTAAACACAGGGAACGGAAAGTAAAAGAAAAGCACGAATCATTTTTTTCGGTATTGGCGTCCATGTTATAATTTTTAATAATTTTGGCCAATAATTAGTTTGCTTGCAATCATTCGAAATTGTATGAGAATATTTTCCGGCTACAATTTCAGTAAAGTATTTGAAAAATCAGTAATTAACTAATTACGATTGTAAATAAATTCTAAAATCAGTAACTATGATTAGTTTGCAGTAGATTAAATTAAAAGATAAATATAAAAGATTGAAATGCCTAGTAGTATCAGTCGTTTTTTCTCTCTGCTTGTTGTGTACCGTTGATGTAAAAAGTAAATATAACTCGCACGCAAACATACATTGTCTCTGTTTCTACCCCGTCTCTTATTCTCAGCAAAGTGTAAACAAATCAAGTCCATGGAGTCGGTCATAGTTGGATCCGGTACCAGTCGATTGCCAGTAGACCGAGTGGTTGAAATTCACGAACGGTTCTACCTCTGTAGTCAGTACAGGTAGCAATAGCACCACGTGAGAGCTAGTTTTCAGATGAAGGTTTAGAAAAGATAATAGTAATTATTTTAAATCGAAATGAACGAATAAAAATAACAGAGGTTCTAAGTGTTGACTTTAAAACGTTACATTTGATAATGTCGATGAAGCTGAAGAATGCATTGAAAATATATGGCCAAAATACTATATAAACCTTTCAGAAATGGAAGAAGAGTTTTACTACAGATGTAACAAAGCAAAACTTCGTAGACGTCAATGTAGCGTAACTATACATCTTTAATCTCACTCAGCCTAGGATAAAGTTAGTGTATATGAAACTGAAAAATGAGCATGATTATGATGCAGATAAATTTCTTTGGATCGATTCAATTTTCTTTTTTTAATTCTATATTACTTAACAGAGGTCTCAATGGGCCGTCATGGGTCAAATTTCTTTAATAATAATTGTGAGACCAGATCAATTGAAACATTTTATTGACGAGATCCTTTGAGATGATTGATGTGTGAGTACTATTCCATTGACGACATATTGTTTGACATAGGCATTTTCTTTCAATCAGTGGAGTTCTTTTTCGAAAATTTCCACTAAATATATTAAAGAAAAAGGACATCAATTATATGATAGACTCTGATCGACAAAAGTGGTTCAATTTATTTTGTTTCACACTCATTATTGAAAGAGTTTCGACTCATGGATGATCTATCGATACTTGTGGTACTAAATAAGATCAAATATAATTTTCTACTAATAAAATTTTTATTTGTTATGGTTATAAAGTACAATGTTTTACTGTTACTTTTGTGTAATATACTGATCATTTCTTAAATACTTAGTAATAAGTTTAGTACCGATCATTTAATATTTATGTTGATCGTTGATATATTTCTTTACTGATGCAAATATTTTGTTGCCGTATTATTGTCTCTACAATTCTAGAGACGTATAAATCAAAACTGCGTTGTCATCAGATACGAAGCGAATGATATCTAACGTTAACGATGAAGTTAGTCGCTAAACTATTATGTTTTTCATTTTGTCTTGTACCACTGAGCCAGAAATCGATTTCGAATATATTTGCTTGTTTACCGTTTTTGATAAGCCATCGAACTGTTTAATTTTCATTCATTTTACTCAACATAGTCGTATGGTAATAGAATTAAACTAGAAATTATCAGATGAATTCGATGTTTTTTTTTGAAATCCGATGTTCAAGCATCATTATCATCGAAAACAAAAGTATGAAAAATATCATATCCTAATGGATTCTTCTCATTTGTCAAGAAAAACCTAAACGAACAAGGCTTCTCTATTGACCAACGAAGAAACATCATTTGTACTGTTTATACCCTTTCAATAATAAGAAAGGCATTTTCATAGATATGAATTGTTGCAAATTCTGAATACAACGAAAGAATATTGAAGAAATTAGGAAAATAAGTAACATGTACGAGTAATTTTGGAAGACGTATATATTACTATCCTGATCTTGATATAATGATGCATTACCATACATGTACGTACTTTGCAAACAAAATTAGAATTAAAATTCTGACTCGTTTGTCTTGTAAGAAAATGTTTGAGTTTTTTTTTCGAAAACATACAACAACTAGAGAAAAATTTCATTCAACAAATGAAAAAAAAACAATCACAAAAAAGAGCACTCATTTTTCACGCAATTTTAGTTCTCAATACATTATAATTCGTGACAAAACGCCTCGAATACCTTTAAGTACTGTTAATTGTTCACAGGATTTATTCATTTCTTGATGAAATGGACTTCTCATTATAAATCGCCCGTGCAACTGACGTGCTGGCATTAAATGAAAATTATGACCGTATGGAATAAAATCAACATGCTCAAATTTAACTTTATCACCAACTTTAAGCATAGCGGCATGTATACATCCATCACCAACATATTCTCGAAGCATCAAATCATCTTTAATTAATTCGTGAATAAAACTTTGAACTCGTTTCGATCCATAAAACCATTTCAAGCGAATGACGAAAAAATTGTTGTAAATGCAAGCCAGATGGGCTGGTTTTCTCTTCAGATAACGTTGTAAAATAGGGTACATTGGTGTTATTGGCTCGTCATATTTTGACCGATAGATATAGTCTAGTTTTCGACTTGCCATATATGGGAATGGATCCAGAGGGACGACATCGGAAAAGTACGAATCATCATCCATTCGCATCAAATAATCGTAGTTTCCTTCGACGATTGCTGGATGATAGAACACGTCATACGTCCAAAATCGACACATCAAACGATATCCAATAGATTTCTCGAGTCGTGACGTGTTCAATGGTTTAACTGATGTATTAAAATTAGCAATAGCAAACGAAATCTGTATTTTTGTGTGATTTCTGAGTACACATGATAGTATTTGTTGACGCATGGCTGAAGTAAAGTTTTCATCATGAAAGACAATAAATGGATATCGACGGTGATGATCAGTACTAAGGTAAAAATGAATAACAGAATGCATCATATTGATTGTAAATTGAACTGAGCGATTGGTGCTTCGAATAAGTGTAACAATAACAGCTCGTACTTGTATTTGTGACTTCGATTCCGTAACTGAATTATGATTTTGAAATGCAAAAAAGTAAATCATCACTACTAAAGGAATAATCAACAGTTTTGATCGCTTGTCACATAAGTTAGTTAGAGTAGCACTATTCATGCTCAATTTTTATCAGTCGTAATGTCACCGCTTTCGAATGGTTTTGATTGATTTGTAAGTATATGTGTTGCTTTTGGCGTGCTCATATGTAAGGATTGAATCCTTGCAATTTTTCATTGATAAGGACAACACTACTTTAATAACCCTAATTAAAAGTACGCTTAGTAATGCGTTCTGCTTGAATGAGTCGTTACTTGTCTCAATCATGTTTTTTCTTCCACGAGCACATGTGTTAAATTGAAATATAAAATTGAAAAAGTGCGTCATTTTTCAACTGAAATGAGAGAATTTTCGTTTGAAATATATATATAATATAACTCAAAAGTTTAATGGCCTGATTTGAATTCTTAGATGTGAAAGCGTTTAAAATTTCATGCTATTCATCATAATGAAAAGTTAATTGGTGCTATCGATAGTATATCTGAACTACAACTAAGACTCAATCAAAAGCTAATTATTTAGATTGAAACAAATTGAAAACAATAAATATTCAGATGTGGCTGTAAATTTCAAAAAGAATGTGACTTTACTACTTTAAACAATAACAAGTAGTCTCTAAAATATACTGAATTCGGCAGAAATTTAGAGAGCAACCACGAATTGTAGTTTTTATTTTCAAGTGTTTGCATCTATAGTAAACAAGCATCAAGTTCTGAATTAACACATGATATAGATTAATTAGAACAAAATCATTTTACTGTTGAATCATTCCGATAAACTTTCGAAAATTGAAGCTCTACAGAAGCTTTTTCTCTTGACTGAGGGAAAGGTCAGATGAAATCAAAATGGATTTGTTTATTTGTCTGAATGTTTATGTGTACATGTTCAGTCATGTGTCTTCATGTACTATTATCATTCATGAACTGTGAACAAAGGTAACCGGAATCAAAGAGTGCGAGACTGACATTGGATTTGAAGCTTGAGTTCTTTGAGAACGAGAAACAGTTTTACTTGATAAAAAAAGTGTTTCTATTTCGATTGAAGTGAAGATCAACTGATTTAACATGATCGAGCTTTTAGTATTCGTCAAATTGGCAAACGAAAAACTATAAGAATATTATGCCATGCCTACCACTAACTAATAGTAGTCACTATTGACCTCTCGATGAAACAGACATCTTCATACGGGTTCTTCATCTAATCATATTTTTTCTCGCTCGGCTTTATTGTTCTATCATGTTCCTTATTGTTATCATATCGATCAAACAGGTTCTTGTTTTTGGAGAAGTATGAAATATTGATAAAGCATTAGAGTAAGCTGTCACGAAGGAGTAACTGATTGCTTCACTAGTGGATATGTAGTTAGGATATCATTCTAGGCAATCAGATGATAACGAATATTTGCCCTCGTTAGTGTTTGATCGACTACAAGGTCGCGTCGAGAATACTGAAAAGAAAAGAAAAACATAAATTTTGTGCTTGGATAGTTTGCATTGATACATGAAGAAAAATGAGTAGTTAGAAGTAGATGTGAGTGGAAAACGTAAAATCTATTTCATTTAACGCTAAGTGTCTCACTTCAGATGAATGAGCATCATCGAGGTCGAATAAGGAGGAAATTTGAGCTTCTGTATGTCATATTTACGTATAGGTGCAACAAACCCATGGCCTTGGGATTTGGTGCAAATAGATTTGGATTTGCTCTCGATTGAGATTTGGATTTGCGTTTGGGTTTGGTCTTAAATTATCCAGATCTGATGGGAATTTTTAACACAAAGTCTCAGAAGGGAGAGAAGAGTATCATTTTTAGAGGTTGATATAAAGCTGTTAAGATTTGATACAGATTTTGGTTTGGGTTTGGATTCGTGTCTTATATTTGGATTTGGGATAGAGATTTGGTTTCGATGTAGCACGACTACTAAATTTGACTGATATTAGATCGAAAACAAATCCCAACTCCAAATCTAAAACCGAAACCCAAATTTAAGTCCAAGTCCCAAACGTATCACCAATTCCGAATCCCAAATATAAGCTGAGAAAAGCAATCCAGACAATCCTGTGATCGAAATATAGACGGAATCCACAGATAGGGCCTCAGTTCTAATCATGCCCTAAATCCAGAAACCAAAACCAAATCCAAGTTCAAATCTCAAAGATTTGGTGACAAATCCTAAATTCATTCAAGATTTGTTGCACCCCTATATTTACGGAAGATAATCAATCGAAAGATTGTATATGATGAAGAGCAATATTCTGCTGTCAAATTACAGCGAAGTATATTTATCTTCTAAAACGTAGTTATCCTATGGATAGAATGAATGCTAGACATGCAGTAAGTAGTTGATAAGTCGATATTGGAAGAATGTTAAAGCCAAATCTTCGTTTATCTAAGGTTCTGTAACCCGGGTGTATACTTTTTCGTGATGGTTCTGTTGTTGAAACTATAATAAATCTCTTATTTCCCACGACTATTCGGATAAAAACTGGAGAAATTTTCAAATATTAAACAAAGATACAGTACGACATTCTTTCCATTTCATGAAAAGGACTTGGAGAAAATAATTTTCCAGAGTAAAACGACGAAGAATCAGTATCTCATACATGTGAGACGCACGTTAATTTTACTGACTGTTATACCCAGTCGTGTCTTTTACATGTATTGGTCTTTTTTTATTCACTAGAGTCAACTTCAGTACTCATTCTGTGATTACGAAGAATATGTTCAAAGATGTCTGCGATATCCATGCTATCTGCTTGAAATCTAACACAAAGCGTCTCTTACATTGAACATGAGCATATTACGATGGAAATTGAAACGAGTCTGTTTTGTTATAAAGTAGTCATTATTGACGATAATATAAATAGTTTCCTCTGTGTATACATAATTTCTATGACAGCCTTCAGAATATAGAGTTTCAACAAGCAATAGATAATGCAGACTATGTTAAATTCAATCGAGCATTTCAACGAGTCGAAGCGATGAGACTTACTTGGCAGCTTTTTTAATGTAAACCTTTCTTATCTTAGGAAAATTTAAAAAAGAAACATTTACTTAAGTCGCCCAGTACGATTATCGACGATTATGTGTTAATATGCTGAAATTTATCTTCATAAAGCTTAATCTAACAACAAACGGCACTAGTATTCTATGGTGTGGAGTTCTTCACTCGGCTGACTATTTTATTACCGATGATTCATGTAACCGTAGATCATAACTACAGGGTGACACTTTAACTTTAAAACATTGAAATTAAAGTGAATTTTCTTTTCTATGCTTATCACTACTCTGACTGATTGATTCATGCTTGCCAGAACCTCTGCAATTTATTAGACCCCAACAAATGAAACTATGAAATAGTTTTGAGCGACTTTGAACAACTTTAGACTTGAGAATTAAAGTTGTTTAGACTTGTCTTAAATTGTTCTATTTTTCATATTTTTTTTGTCTTATAAGTTGAAGATGGTCTAGTGAGTGTGAATCAACAAGTCAGGGTAGTTAAAAAGCATAAAAAAGAAAATTGACTTTAACTTTGAAAGATCAAGTTGAAGTGCCTCCCCACCCCCCTACTCATGACAGAATATTTTAAAATGCCCATCTACTGGTAATTTTCAACTGAAAATGATAAAGCAAGTTTTCTCAAGATGAAATTTGATTTTTGAGAGATCATCTGTCAAATACTGTCAATTTAAGGATTCTAACAAAAATAGTTTCTCAAAAATGTTAGAGTATCTACCAAATTTTGTAGAACACTCTTAAATAAATCTATGGTAACCACTCAACTCGATTGAATTTGGCAAAAAGAAGATTTTTATTAATTTTTTAATTATTTTATCTGTTGTGGCAGCTGTAAAATAGACCCATTCAGAAGGATTTTTTATATTTTGCTTCAATATGGGACAAGTTTTAGACAGTATATCTAACTAATTATAAAACAAACACGTGTTCAGCCCTTTTTCATAATTTCAACTCAACTGTTACAATGATGATGGTTAGATAAGAGAAAGAATTTCCTATCTAGAATATTCTCCAGTGAGCCACATAACGTTAGACACTTCACTATTATTATTTTTTATTCAAAATCTAAATATAAGTTTTCGACCGAGGATATATATAGCAGCAAATTCTATTTTTAAACGAGTTAAATAGAGTTACACTACTATTTTATAAACAATTCGGCGGAATACCATAAACAAAAGGGCTAATGTTATTTCCACTAGTAGAATTCTTTTTAAATATCGATAATTATTAACATTCAAAAGTATTTTCTAGAGTAACCTTCTTTCATATGTATTTATTCTTCGTAATAAAACTGTGCATAGTTAAATGAAACAATGAATTACAAAGTGTGACTAGATTGTTTTCGAATAAACAAAGAATTTCGATCTTTCTGTGACAAAGTTTGAATAAAACAAGTCAAGAATAAAAAATATAAAAAAAAACAAGATTGTGTTTTTCCATCGGTACCACGTTTCAAAAAATCTGGATTTTCTGTAATATGCCATGGGTACCTTTTAGAACTGTCAACTGTTGACAAGAGTTATTCATGGCTTCATCCAATGCATTTACTCGAAGAAATCTCCATTCCCAATATCCTGATGGCATCAGATGAAAATTATGACCGTAGGGAATATATGTCACCTGTTGTACTTGAACTTGACCATCGATTTCAAGCATAGCAGCGTGAATGCATCCGTCGCCGATATATTCTCGAAGAATCAAATCATCTTTAATTAATTCGTGAATAAAACTTTGAACTCGTTTCGATCCATACAACCATTTCAAGCGAATGACGAAAAAATTGTTGTAAATGCAATCAATACGAAGTGTTTTTTTCTTGATGTAACGTCGTAAGATAGAATGCATCGGCGCGAACGGTTCAACATAGGTAGAACGATACATATAATCCAATTTACGACTTTCCATGTATCGAAAAGGATCCAAAGGGACGGTGTCAGAGAAATAAGAATCATCATCCATTCGCATCAAATAATCGTAGTTTCCTTCGACGATTGCTGGATGATAGAACACGTCATACGTCCAAAATCGACACATCAAACGATATCCAATAGATTTCTCGAGTCGTGAAGTGTTCAATGGTTTAACTGACGTATTAAAATTAGCAATAGCAAACGAAATCTGTATTTTTGTGTGATTTCTGAGTACACATGATAGTATTTGTTGACGCATGGCTGAGGTAAAGTTTTCATCATGAAATATGAGAAGTTGATATCGGTCATTTCGTGTCTTATGATTAAAATAAATAATGGAGTTTATCATATTAATAGTGCGAAAGACCGAGCCGTTCGTACTTCGAATAAGTGTAACAACTACACCTCGTACTTGAGCTCGCTCATTCAGTTGTATAACTACAACGAACTTGTGAACAAGAATGAAATGTATGCAAATAATACTATACACAATTAATTGTATTAATTGATTCGAAAATGTAGAAGCCCGATAACATGTTTTCATATTCAAGTTGATTTCATTGTGAAGCAAAGAATCTTATCATGTTTTGTTCCCTTTTGAATGAAACTAATAGCATATCGCTTGCACTGTATGAGCGAAAGCTGTGTAGTCGATATTTATCTAACAAACACACGCAACAGACAAATCTATGTAAAGCGTAAAAGACGCTCTGATCAAATTAAGTGTGGCACATTCAGTATACGTTTTATTCAGGCAAATACAGTGAAGTAAGTACAATAATCGCTTATGTACTTGTAAATAGTAAGTAACGTGGTTTTATCGTTATTTTTAAAGTAGAAAACAAGTGTCATTTCTATGTGAATTTATCTACATCACATTACTAATCACTCTCTTTTTCGACTTATCAATGAATATGTGACGGACTAAATCCAGAGCAAAAAAAAATGAACATTCTTTTTTTACTTTCAGAGAGAAAGAAATGCTATTCTTCGAATAGACGCATCATGGCAATGATAAATAAGAATACCTCAGACAGACATAATCAATAAAAAGGAAGCCGTTCATATTTTAACACGTTACATTCACATTTCAATTTTGAATTGTGTTGTTACAATATTGGATAGTTCACTATGTTCAAAGCGCATAAAAATGTGCGATTTTTTGGAAAAAATTTTACGTTTCGTATTTTAGATACGTTTTGAAATGTTCCATTGACAGATAATTGCATCCGATACAGGATCTGATCAACGGACTAAATCCGATCGGATTTCGGGACATGGAACCCCAAACAGATCCTATGAGTGAATCCCATTTTACTAAATCGATACTATGATTAGTCCTTGTTGTGATATTAGTTGAGATTCGTCAAATTCCTACAGTAAGAGCCGATACGATTTCGTCAATTTTATAAAAATACCGATACGATCAAGATATCTGAATAATTTGTCTGGGTTTCTGTAAGAAGCAAATCATTCTATAAGGGAAAGAGATAATTAAATAATTCATGAATTCTTGTGAGCTAGTTAAAACTATGTTTTTTAAGGAGTGGAACTTTATTGACACAGTGCACTAGTAGATTGATCGCTGTGGGGTGGCAATAGAGCTGAAATAATTAGAAATTATAGTGCCAGCTAGCTCGCAAATAATCATGAATTATTTTATGTTCTTTTTACCTCATAGAATTTGTTGATCGTATTATAATAATAACAAGAAGTAATTTTGCATGGATAAATAATAAACATATGCTCAAGTTCTATGAAATAACTTCGAACTCACCTAACAATAATCTATTCGAAGATAGGCATTAAACATATCAACTGCTATTATTGAACTACTGTCTAGAGTCATGGTTCTATGATCGCAATAAAATCAAAGTAACCACTCGTTCATACTATGCTATGAATAGAAAACAAATGATCTAGATGAGGATGGTAGATCGATTAGACTTATAACTAAATTATCTACAGCAAATTCAACGAAATACAAAGAATATCAAGTCGAGTAAAGCTTCGAATCCAATTCTTGTTGTTTACACAAGACTATTTCTCGATCGATAACAATCATTCTATCTCCACTGAAACAAGAAGAAAATTGTTTTGGTGAGAAATATACTTCTTCGTGTAGATGAGGTCAATAGATTATAAATCAAGAAATGATATACTTATCGCCGTAAACATTAGAAAATTGTACAAATTTTATTTGGTCTTATATTGTTCCGAATTTCTCTGAATCCTACTGTAACGATAAATAAGAGTAGATGGGATAAGAGAGATGATATTGTTCATAGACAGACTGGAGGAAGTAGCTCAACATGACCCTTCGGCAACGATCTTTTCTGAACTTATTCACATATTCAGAGTGAGACTACTTTAAATACAATACAACAGACTCATATATAGAAGAGAGAGATGAGAAGCAATTGGAACACACATCAATACCGATACACTTACGAAAATAAAATTTGGCTTATTGATATGAACTGTGTGTAATTCAGATTGAATGATGGAAGTCTTAAATTGAAAAAATTAAATTAAAACGTTTTCTGTCAATATATACTTTTCATCATATTTCACACATCACATTAATTATCATTAATTCCATTCCTATGTGCTTTTTACAAATAGATAACACCTTCACAGAATTAGTTCTCGAATACAAAAGATTTCTATCTGTGTACTTGACAATGAATATTATAATAGCTACTCCTTAACAATCTTTGATAACTAGATCGAGAGTAGGGACATGTTCTAGCGGGAAAACATGAGAAATTGACGGAATATGGAGATAGTATCCTGTATTCTCCTATCAGATACAGGACTTTTCCTGCGTCCTTCCTACTATGGTTCCAGCGAATTCTATTATTTCCAGAGGCTGGAATCTTCTACCTGGATATTGATAGAGAAAAAAATAGATTAAATTGGCTATAATACTGTCTCTATTTTAATTTGATTTCCTAAATACAAAACAACAAGCGTTGTATTTCTTCTTCACGCGTTTTTTCTAAGGAGAGTTTCCTGATTCTGGGTTGCTATTAAATATTTTTATAATAGATAATGTTTTAGTTACTAATACACAGATACATCACTTAAGTGTAATAAGAATGCTGAAAACTAAATTTCATCATTATGCACAAGATAAAGTCATTTTCAACTGATTCTTCCTGCTGATTTGGCTGAAAAGTTGACTCGAAATAAAACCTCAGTATTTATGTTGGTCCCACAATATCTTAAGAGTAATGATAATGCTTGAAGGAGGTCTACGCTTGTTTTGGAAAAGAAAATCCATCGGAACCTATCGACAGTTTTGAAGAAAAATCGTCAAGCTGATCGTTAATGTCATGTCTATGGTTAATCGAGAATGGTTTTCCATACAGGCGACTTACACAGAATTTTGATGAAGGAAAAGTCAGCAGTAACAGAATTCCAGAAATCTGCTCATTCCTTAAAATGACTTCGTGTGCTTACATGTGTAGAGTCTGAAGTCCTAACTCTGCCGGAAAGAAAAACGTGCTCAGAAAAATGTCAATAACTCACGTTCTGAATGACATACAGATCTGAATTTTATTTTCCGGAATAGAGCAAACATTTCTCTATAAAAACTAATGTAAAATTTGTTGAAAAGGATTCAAATGAATTCGTACAATGAGCATGACAATAGCAGGGGGGGGGGGTGTTGCGTTGTTAGTCGGTTGAGAGGCGCAACTATTAAAAATGCTGGGTGCCACAATAATGGATTGTGACGTAGAATACAATTGATGAGACAAAGTAAAATTAAAGTCGGATAAGTATCCGGTAATATATTTGATGTGAACAGAAACGAGGTGAGATGGAGAACGAGGCAATAGAGTAATTGACAAGATTTACAAGAGAGAGAGAGAGAGAGAGAGAGAGAGAGAGAGAGAGAGACAGAGAGAGAGAGAAATATTCGAAGTAGATATCAGAAGAAGGAATGTAGGTGTGTCTCAATGAAGAGAGAGATATAAAGTAGAGTGAGTAGATGATGAAGAAAAAGAGAATAATTATGTTAAACTGAATTAACAGTTTTAGGCGCAAAGCAATAAGAGAGAAAAAGGAAGAGGAACTAGAAAGAGAAACAAACAAATGCGCACACAAACATCAAGATGACATCAGTGACGATTATGCCGTCACAGGGGGGTATATTTTTATCCAATTCTGCTGTGTTCTTTATTTTGCCGATCAATGTGTTTTTTGTTCCTAACTATGCCGAGACCGTAAAATACAAAATAATTTATCCAAAAATTTCCCATTGAAATTGTGATACATATGTTCATCACGATCTGGTAAAAAGAAATGTTTGATGAAAACAGGGAACTTGGTGAGAAATAAATAACACATTTTTTCAAAACTGTCTTTCGTCTTGATGATATGCATCACAATTTCAATGGGAAATGTTTTGATAAATGTTTTTGTATTTTATGGTCTCGGCATAATTAGGAACACAAAAAGAGCTTAGTGTAACTTTTATATTTTGTTGATGTAAAAAGTCGAGGAAAATAAACTTGAATGATCTTGAAAAACAAACGAGTCAATGCACCATAGTTAGAGGAATTTAGTGATGTGTGTTTTATTTTAGATGAATGTCATTTTCATAAAGACAAGTAACTTTTTCTAAAACCTATTGCAATTTTACATGCAACTAGTAGAATTAGGAACAAAAAACACATTAACCGGCAAAATAAAGAACACAGCAGAATTGGATAAAAATTTACCCCCCCCCCCCTCCTGTTGTCACGCTCATTGTACGAAGTCATTTGAATCCTTTTCAACAAATTTTACATTAGCTTTTATAGAGAAATGTTTGCTCTATTCCGGAAAATAAAATTCAGATCTGTATGTCATTCAGAACGTGAGTTATTGGCATTTTTCTGAGCACGTTTTTCTTTTCGGCAGAGCTAGGACTTCAGACTATATATATACATATTTTATACAACACTAGATAATTCAATTCCTTTGACTTTTGATAAACAAACAGAAAATAAACTATACATATGCTTCAATCGGGAATCGAACCCAAGATATGATACCTGGTTAACGGAAACAATGCTCTAACGATGGCGTTATCGAAGCACGACGAACATAGCATTATATTCCTGAATGATATTTAATCATGGAAAGTGTTTATCGTCGATACAATGTAAACGACGTACATGAATATAGCGAAGCTATTTGGAAACCATGTAAAGATGATCGTAAACGTTTCCTGTTATCGACGAATATATGTATGGAAGGATAGAAAAGTTGTAGTCGTAATGGTTTCATATAATAGTTGATTACTCAGCTTCCTTCGCTTTCGAGGATTAAATATCTTTCAGAAATAAAATGGTATGCTCGTCGTGCTTGGATAGGGCTATCGTCAGAGCACTAGTTTTTTTTCAATTGTTTAGAACAGACAGTTTATATCTTTGTTTGTGGATATTCTTTTGTTTGTGTCGTTAAAATGCAACATGCATTATCGTAGTTATTTGCAAATGTATTCGTATGCTATCATGAATCAAAAGTTTTTAGTTGTCTTGCAGATGAAGGTGATCACTAATTACTTTCACCTGATTCATTTATCATATGAGTTTGAATAGAATTTCTACTCATAGATTTAACTTGAGTAGATCATCAGTGTAAATTCGTGTAAGAATGATGAAATTCATAGCAGCAAGAAATCATAATCAATATGAACAGTTATATATAGGACTAAATATTTTCGCTATAAGCTCTTTTTTATGTTATTTAATAATTATGAGTTTAATAGGCTTTGTTTCTTTTATTATATTTAATCTAAAACCTACAGTTATAAAAAATTTCAAAATCTTCTGATATTTAAGGGAAAAAATATAGAAATTTCTGTGGCTAGAATACAATTATTAATAAAGTAGTTAAGATGGCGATCAATTTCATGTTTTTAGTATAAGTCTGTCCATGATTTTTTTCGAATGAAACTCGTTGTTGCAAATCTTCATCAATATTTTTCGAGAGAAAACTACGAAATAATTTTCTTGAACGAAGTGGTTGTACTGGTCGATATGTATCTTTCATTAAATGAGCTTTGTGATCATGCAAATATCTAAAAGCATGTAGTTGATGAAACGATAGTTTCAACGGATCCAATAAAACAGTCCATATAACAGATTCATAACAAGGTGGCGTTGTTAGAGAACCATCATAACGATAGTAACGACCCATACGTTCTTCACCAATCAATGCTTTCAAACTAAATTCTGCATCAACCGTCGTTACTTGACTTTCGTCTCGAACCTTTGCTAATGCATCTACTAATGGTTGAAGTAATGGATTGGGTTCATCACTAAGCTAAACATGTGAAAACAAAGATAAACTCAAAATAACTGAATCACCAATTTTGATGTAAATGTTTCGAGAAGAAATATCAGCTCATATTCATCGACTACTTACAACACTAATTAACTATGGTCACAACGCTGTTGAACTAAAACTTTTCTGTCAATAAATTCAAAATTTCGATTTCGATAATCACTCATCAATTGTCACTAGATCACTTCGGAAATTATGGGTTAATGATTGTATAGAATTCTAAGTTTTGTTTGAATGTTGAACAGTTTAGTTTGCTCAACAAGTCGGGAAAACTTAATGCGGTACTCTACAATAATCCTAAGTTAAAGCTGTGTCACGGAATAAATGAAGGAGTGAGCTAACATTGTTATTTTTCTTGTTACTGATAATAATTTTGAGTTCTTTTCATAAACCTTACTTCTGGTCATTTGATCTCGGGATGAAGAGACAACTATTGATTCTTACTCTAATTAGTAGAGTTGATTGAATCTATGAGCAGAACCAGACTTTTTCTCGCAGATATATACACTTTCTCGGAAAAATCTGTAAATGAACCTGATTGTCATAGAATAAGAAAAATTCAATTTGTATCATCGTTTGGCCAACTGCTTGTTTCTCAATAGGAACTCTGATTAAAATTATGACAATAGGATTTAATCTGATCCGACAAATTACAAGAGCGACGGAGTCTACTAAGTAGTTACCTTTTTATTCTGAAGTAGAAAATAAGTGAATAGTTCTCGTCAAAACACCTACGCACTTTAGATAATGAACTAAACTCATTTGAAAAGAACATATCATACTTCAAAGAAAACGCCCACCACAGCAAGACTACGTGTATTTGGCATAGCTTCACGAATATTTGGAAACCAGCTTGAATAAGTCACCATATGCATCTTTGAACACAAACATATTAGTATTCAGTTTATCAGTATGACCCCGTTTCGTTTACTTACTTCGAGTGGATAGGATTGCCCTTCATGAAAGTGTTCTGACCCTTTTGTATCATCATTTGAGTGACCCCAATGAAAATGAATTTGTTCAACTTTGAAATCTTCGCTTTCCGGTGCAATACTTTTCAATATATAACGATTTGGTACGTTAAGTTGTGCTACAATACAAAATAATAAATATCAAATCGTATAAAAATTATTACATTCATTTGTCAAGATATTCATGATATAAATATTCATACGAACCTGTATGACCATTATTGATAAGTTCGGCTGGTTCTATTATTCATGAAAAAACATGAAGAGAAAATAATTTTCTTTTTCATTCGAAAACCTTAACTATGAATGTAATTTACCATCAGTATACCGCTCTTCTAAATACAGATGTTTAAGACGCCGATCGAAATGTGATATATTAAATTGAAGATTAATTGGTGATTGTAAATTACCCAAACAGTATCGATTTCCACGTCCCCAGCTCGTTGTATTTCCATAGGACCATGGGCCTACATATATTTCATATTAGATAAGTTTGATATTGAAAGAAAAATGTTTTGTTTTGTATTATTATTAATGCAAAATTACCTTTAGATTCCACAATAATCGGTATGAGTAATAATAAAGTTAATAGAAATCGTATCATTATTGTTCGACTGTAATTATCTAGAATATACATGAGTAATCGTATAAATTTTTTGTATAGTATAATAGAAGAGACGTTGATGTATTTGTAACGTATGATCAACAGTTTATTTTTTTTCAATCGATCATTATGTCACATGACCGATTCACTACTATCTTGTTTCTAGATGAACAATGACAATTTTCTGCACATAATAACTTACCATTCCTGAAATATAAAAATTAATTAAGATTGGATCAAAAAGTGATCAATAGAGAGACACAACTGTCGATGATTTACTTCAGTTAATCAAAAGTCTAATAAAAACAAACCTAACATACGACCATGTTGTTTTAGATGTCGAGCATATTATCGACTTTGTCATAATAGCTTTGTTTATCCATTCGTACTTATGTTTAATCTCAGTTTTGGAAGTATTTGCTTGACAGGATGGGAAACAAGAAAAGTAATAATAATTAAAACTCTCTCATGTATAGAAGAAAAAACGAATGAGACAATGATAACAGAACAATCTGTGTGAGCATTTTGGTTAGTATCGACTTATATAAAGATAATGTAAAAAAAAATGACAAAAAGAAATTATCTTCTTGACACAATACTAAATAGATTTTTTTCAACTCGATGATTGTCCTCTCTTATTTTTTCTACGACACCTAGAGGAGTAATTTACAGCTGGGTATACTTGGTAAACTGTTTTATCTAATTACAACATCGTCAGAATATGAATGAATCTACGAAGTTGATAACACAAGAAATATTCGATGGTATAAAGTGATTCCGAGGTTGAAACTGATCGATCAAAACATCTGACTACTAAATGTAACAAATTTTAATGTAAACAGAGGTTTATATGTACATGTAAATGTAATCGAAAATCAAACTGTAACGATTGCCTAGTCGATAGAAGAGAAAATTCTCATGATTAGAAAACATCTACTTCATATGAAAATTACGTTTTAAATTAACTGAGCTATTTGCTCTGGTTTTACTGCTCATCATGAATAGTGATCCAATGAAAATGGATAGAAACTAGTATTCCTCTGCAAATGAAAAAAGTTGTGTCTCAATAGTCATGTGTACTAAAAGAATTAATCGCAGAAGATTTAGAATTTGGATACGGATGTAAATCAATGACGATTATCATCTCTTATGAAGGGATGATAAAGCACGTTAAATGAGTATTTTAAGATGTTCAAATGAATACTTTCAAAGACAACTCTACTATTTATGTTTATATATTTACTTGCTTAGGGCCCGCTTGATTTCCATTCACTAGTTGAAATTAAACGTCTATACTAGCAGCTGCCATATTGATGTGCAGTAGAAATAAGGTCGAACGGGGAAAATGTCGAAAAATAAATTTTCATATGAAAAATTATCAAAACTAGAAATAAACGAAATAGTGATGTCCTCAATAAAAGGCTATTGTAAAGACGAATAATTCATGTTTTCTTTTCCTATTATTCTACTAGTCTAGATTTTTCACCACTAGTTATAGTCATGCGTAATATTTGATATAGATTAAGTTAACGAAATCGACAAAGAGTAACTATGCAACTAAAGTCCTTCTGCTATGGCTACAGCTGCCACATCTTCAATCGAAGAAACTCGACCGAAAATACCAGCTATTTTATTTATTAATTCACAAAAGGAAAAACATTTGCTAATAAAAAATTCATATATTTTCAAATAAAATAAAACAACAACTACTACTAAATCTTGGACATGTACACTTAATGGTTGTTCGATTAAACTTCATACAGATTGGAATGGTAGATTAACTAAAATGAATGATAATCATAGTCATAAAAAGATAGTATTTACGACTTTTCCTTTTAGTCTCTTGACTTATGTTTTATTTCTACTACTATATGTTACTTTTAACGTACAAAGAATGAAGCATCTATTTCTCTTTCTCTCTAGTCAGATTTGTTCACAACACTTTTCAATCATTTTTCACATCCATAATTTTTTTTCGACATTATTCCTTTCGACCTATCTACTGCCAACAGCCACATCAACCATGTACCTACCATTCAATAAATAAAACTATGAAACTTAAACAGCAAAGAATTTTACTCGTTCATTTTCTCATCTTTCGTACGTAATATTAATTTTTGAATCATTATCTGAAAATGTTATCATTTTTCAGATCATAGCCATATTGTTCTTCTTCTCATCATGTACATGTAATGAATTGTTTAAATTTTTTTTATCAAATTATTTTTATAACATTGTATTTGCTGATCATCGACGATGATAAATGTCTATCCATTTTTCAAGCTGAATGGTTTGTTCACTTGAGATTTGATTTGTTGTATTATTAATTCTTCTTGAGCGACAATGATGACAGCATTTGCAGTCGTAAAAAAATCTTGATAATGTATGCTATTCTCTGGATATATATGAATAACAGATTTGGAGGAATCTACCGTTTATTTATTTTTTTCATATGCTAATCAAAAGGAAGCAGTACAATCAGAATAAGAAGTAGTGAATGAGTCAATGGCCCACTAATGTCTGAGAAATAATATACTAACACAGCCATTTGTATGAATACACAAAAGAGAAAGAGAAAGAAATAAATGAGCAACTGAGGAGTCATTATCCTTCACAGTACGTTCATCTTTTATGACTTTATTTGTTACTTCTAATGAATCGTTTATATGTTGACATATGAAACGTCAGCATTGTTCACAAACATCGAATCATTGATTTTTGTATTATTCTTATTTGTATGTTGTTTTGAAAAAACGGGTTTTTTTATTGCTATCTGATGTCAATAGCATTTTCCATTTCAGTAACTTAAGTTTGCATAGAACCGTTCTAATATATTGTATCTTCGTTTCACTCTTTTCAAGTATCATGCAAAAGTATGATAAAACTTTGTTTTGAAAGATCATCCTTTTATGACATGTATTGAAATAATTGAATGTACAAAGATTTACAAAAAAAAATGATTTTCTACATACCTCAACCGGTTCGTAATCTCTTTCAAACGTGTCTAAGAAGCTGGATTGTGAAAAATATTTATCTATATTATTTTTTTTCCCACTATCATCTTAGAAATAATCAAAGTGTATTTTGGGGAGGAGAAAAACAAATATTCTATATCAATTTGCTTTATATTGCCAGATGATAACATCCAATTGGAAAGGATTAAACGTCGAATCGAACTCAGTCTTCTCTCAGAAATTATAAGTGACACATAGATACATAATGGATAACTACTATATGTGTACAAAGAAAGCAAATGAGAAAGTATCCTTATCATAAGACCAGCAAAAACTCTTTCTTTCATGTTGTTCTATATTACTTGTCTAATTTATATTCTTGCTAAGTTTACTTCGAATCAAACAAGGTGGCTTTATAATTTTTACTAAAGCTGCAATTTTCGTGTCGCATTTTCGTGCTCCAGAAATAAAACGAACTTAGATCTATAGTAAAGATTCTATCTATGTTCCAGTTTTCGATCACATAAAATGATAACTTCGAAAGATATTCAATAAATCAAAATCGAATTTTATTCGTCTGACCATCCAAAGATCTTTATGGGACTTCATTTGACATACTTGAAGGCACTAATGTATGAAACAATAGGTCAGGATGGATCGAATGAGATAGCTACTATCGTTGATGTTTACCTTTTCGAATGGGAAAATGTTCAACGGTTTGAAAATTTCAGTAAAAGTTGACTCTTCTTTTATAATTGAGAAGTAGAAAAAAAAACTTGATAGGAACACATAACTCTATCATTTCGTCTATCATTCTATACTGTTGTAAAGCTCAGAAAATGCGTCACTTTAATTTCCACGGAAAAAGATTCACAGAAAAAAATAACTAAGATAGTATCCGGTTCTTCTGTCAATTGAAATAGAAAAAGAGACGCCCAATAGAGAGACGATGAAACAACTGACCATCGTGTAATGTACTTATTTGAAACTTTCAAATGGCTATAAACCTTCGAAACAATAATTCTAGCATTTTTTATCCGGATGAGTTTCAATCGTGTCTTCTCCATGCGACAAACTATTTCAATACATATTTTATTACTCAATGTCAAATCAAATATAGAATGCTGGTGTATCTGAAAAATTTTAATTCACGTGCAATAGCAATTATTCATTAGCTATTTATGGATATATTTTCCATGGTTTTAATTCGTTTTTCTTTTCTATCTAGGGAGAACAATGGAAATTAATCATATTCTTCATAAAAATTCTGGATTGTTATCACTCAAAACGAAATTCTCAACAGTGTAGATTTTTAATATTCTACCAACGAAAGCAAAAAATAGATTTGTCTTAAACAGTGCACTGTCTGCCATCTCATACTTGTGAATGAATTTATTTTCTTATCGATAGTGGTTTCGACCAACCTATGCATCAACTTATCCCAAGGGAATTAGGTAATCTGCAAGAGTATCGACATTATGTGTTAGTACGAGAAGGACGCAAATAGAAGAAGAAGAAAAAAACAGCATCAAAATAAAAGCAAATGACTTAATCGAACAAAACTAACTCTGAAGAAGGCATAGAGTATGCGTTTCGATCTTGTTGAACATGAGAAAAATTATTACATTTCCTAAATGAAATAATGTCTGAATGGAAAATAATAACTATTAATCACAAAAGCACAAAATACGCCCAGATAATTAAGAAAATATCACCTGTAGATCATTTTTACCATACGAAGTAAGTACTCTGTCTTCTTTACAGGTAAGGATTGAAGAAATGATTTATTGCCTTTATTCTACGTTTCGTTTTTCCTAACAATAAACTGATGAATCATTTTGCTGTCGTTTTATTTGTATACTTCGATTACACCGTATCAAAGAAATAGTCGAATACAAATTTATTTCTTTGTTTCAGCGTAGCCTTTATAAATATATATATATATTTGATGTGAATGCCATCTACATGATTCTTTGGCTTTTTGTTTATCATAAAGATGATTAATCATGATGAAAAATGGCAATCGTCAATTCTACTTAATGATAGACAAGGAAATACTGAAATAGGAATCGTTTTGATTTGTAGAACGAAAGACATGTTTCATTTTTTGGATTAAATTCTAGCATTCTTTAGTTTTCATTGTGTCGATTCAATTAAAAAAGGAGCGAATTAGGTTCTTTTCTTTTTCTTGAGGAATTCTTAAGCAGAGCTTTTAATTTATCTAATCATGAAGAACTAAATGTGTGACTAGTCATATTACTGTAGATGACTTGGTGAAAGGACAATCTTGTTACTAGAAAGTAATAGTTGACCTTACCTTATTAATGATAAAATAAAGATATTTTATCTAGAATATGAAACGAAGGTCAAAAGATGAATATCAACAAGAGCCCCATCAAAAATTGTCTCAAAATTAAGAAAAAGTGTTTGTAAACGTTTAAACACAATAACACTTACTGTGATAATGGTCTTGAGAAGTAAATTTGAATACAATTGAACTAAATCATGATGAGTGAATAGACTTCCAACGAAGATATTTAGACAAACGAATTTGAAGCTGATCAAAAGACAATAAAATGGACAACAGCATATTAGTTTTATTTTGAGTACACACTTGTAGTTTTTCATTTTTCTTTTCGTTCTCCGTTGTTTATTGCATTCTAATGGCTCTCTCGAATATAAAAAAACAGCTGTATTGCGGCTATATAGTCACTTCAAAAAATATATTCCTTTGATATTTTCGTTCTCGAATGTAGAGAAACGTGTTTTTTTCTCTCACAAGGTGATTTTATGATTTTTGTATTTAAGGCTTCAGCTAAGCTTAGTATAAACGACGCCTAGCCACATTTTATTACGGACAATCAACAATAACAGAATAGGGCATGAGCAGTATTTACTGTTTTTTTTCTCTTCACATTAAACTAAATACCCTAGTAGAACATGAATAATAGTAATACAACAAGAAAGCTGAATTAATCAAACATGTGATTAACGAAGCCAATAACTCATTGCAATCAAAGGAATAACCTAAAATTCAGAATGTCAATATTATAGAAATATGCTTTATGACTGAAATGATAGATTCTTATTTTTTCATAGTTTGATCTATCTGAAAAGTTAAACTTTATTGCAGTTGCAGTTGGAAAAAAATGTCGAAACCGATACAGTATTGATACAAGGCTCCTGAGAAAGAGCGACACGATGAAATTGCAGTGAATGTGTAAGCACAATCTGATATTATACTGCTGAGGGATAATCAATTCAATATTGCGGTAACCATGTTGGTTACAACGTTGTTTGTTCTTCTCATCTACTAATAACTCACTACTGTGACCTCAGTCATGTTTCATCTTTTTCAAATTCTTCTACCATAAACAATGCTCTTGAAACATCGAAAATTCGAAGTTGCCTAACACAGAATTGTCGTTACTTTCAAAATGTATCATGATAATGGAATATAAAGTTTCTATTCGCAACTTTAACTCATCATTGAATCTATTACGAGAAAAATTTAGGAAGTTCGTTCACTGATATTCGTTACCATGGAAACAATTAAATACTGCATCTCTTACTCTAATTTCTTCTTTCAAGTTAGATTCCTAAAAAGAAATCTCTGCTGGAGAATGGTTTCAATTTTGATGGACTTGAAAAATTTTTGACTTACTACACTCATTTCTTCTATTTGGTTTGATCTTGATCTAATATATTATAGAGTTGTTGATGAAGCTGATTCAATTCAAACCAATTCTTATTTTCGTTTAAATTTCAAATGATGACTTTCATAATAACTTCACCACACTATTTATGAATGTTTTGAATCATAATGCACATTGTATTTTATCTTATATTGAACTGTATGAAAGTATGCTTCACAAGAGAAGTAACTGTTCGAAACTTAAAGGTATGCATATTATTACGAAATGTTTCATATTACTTCAAGTTTTTCCGACTACGTTCGTTTTGTATAATTACTAAATTTATACCAATCATTATTAATAATTCATTAGTATGTGTTAAAATATAGCCATCTGTAATTGTGCAGGTTAATCGACTGTAGCATTATGAATATGTTGACACTATTCATCAAGGATGAATTAGGTATTTAAATAATGTTGGTGACTGTGAAGTAGAAAAAAAGCATTCGTTTGAATGAAAAGTATCAACATTGTTGAAAACATTATATCGTCCTTGATTGAAAACATAAACATTTTCATAATCTAAAGATTTAAGAATATACTAGTGTTCCTAACCGTTACATTGTGATACATGCTAGTAATTTTTAGAAGTGCACGTATATCAAGGGAGGAATACTCAATTCGAGTCGTTCGAAAGAAAAGGATTCTTTAGGATTGGCTCGAACTGGATTGAGTTGGATTGGAATGAATGTTTATGGCTGAAATTGCATGTTAGTGTTTTGAAATAGTCAGACATATTTAAAGACAATTCGATGCATTGAAAATGCCCAGGTATGCAACAAACGTTGAATGGAACTTGAATTTAGAGGCTTAAAGTTTGATTTGCGGATAAGTTTACATAAATATTTTAACAATATTTCGACTCTTATCGTATCCTTAACTGTATATCTGACAGGGATAGGATCCAGTTTATGTATTTTCAAACCAAACAGAACCAAACCAAATCGTACATAAAGAAGATAAAGAAAAGTTAGCAGTTTCTACTTTCTGTTAGAATATTTCTTTCAGGCAATTTATTCAAGACATGCATACAGCATCTTCGATAGCTCTAAGAGCGGTCTGAAAAATTTCATTGTAAATGGTTTTAAGAGCATTAGTGTTTTTGCTTTACGATTAAAAACGCTTCTTTCTGGCAAAGACTTAATCATGTTTTTAATGGTTAGCCAATTTTACTGTTAATCAAGAATCACTTCAGGTATTTTTGTTGATTGTTGAATGCAGCATTTTAGGGACTATGTTTTTTTCTCATAAAGCACTCATTCAATACAAGAATATTAACTAATTAATAATTATTAACTATCAAATAAAACCACACTTTGTTTCGAACTTTCATGAATTCGATGACCAAGAATATTTAGAACTGAGCAAAATTATTTTTTAATTATCATTTTAAAATAGATAATTTTAATGATAGTCTCCGATTTTTTTATCTTAAGGAGTCATAGTTCTGTTTACGCTAGAACTTCAAGAATGAAAGAAGTTTCTTTTGTGAAAACACACAAAAAGGGTGCTTTTGAACCATGAGATCGACATTCATTTTCATATTCTAGAAACTGCTTGATTAAGAAAAATATTAGAACGAGCGCCTTCCATGAAGTTAACATTTTATCAAAATAATGAAACTTAGTTGATGAAAATAAAAACTTTAATCAATGATTATAAAATGTAAAACAAAACACTAGTTGTTTCGTCACAGAGATGCAACGTTTTTATCTTCAAGTGCGACCAGAGTTTTCAAATATTAAATTCAAAACGAAACTTCTTATTTGAAAAAAGCTGAACTTGTTTTTGAACCGAAAAACTTGTTTCAAATAGCAGATTGTCTTTTTCTTTGAGATATTCTAAGCAAATGTTATATAGCTTTACGTTTTGAGAAGCGATGTTCATATAAGTCGTGCTCTCCAGTCATTTTTCTATGGCTTTGTAGCTAATGATTTCAACCTAGTAGAACATTTCATAGTAATACCCTAATGAGGATGCGAGTGTATAATTCAAATGAAGAAATCTTCCCCTTCAAAACAAAATTTTTTTTTCTAAATTAAAAAATATATTTGACACTTACCATACTAGATGTTGTTATCTATCTATATCTACATACGACACAGCAAAGTTTCAATCATCTTTATGAATTGTAAGTATAGAATAAGTCGTTTCCCGAAATTTGATGTTTTTCCAAATCGTCGATTTTGTACGTCCATTGTTTTAAAAGCAGAACGACTAAAAAGTTCACTCTGTTAATCGGTAGCAAATGAAGATCATCACTAGCAATGTTCTTTTCTGTTTTCAAATCCTATGATTCCTTTATTTTTTGAAAATTTTGAACTAATGGATATTTCAGTGGCTAACAGGATAGAAAGGAAAATAAAATGAAACCGAAATTTCGAATGTAGTCAATGGAATTCTTTCTAGGGATTAACAATGCCAAAACCAAATGGTATTGCTGGTATTGGCGTTGGTAGTATCGGTATTGGTATTTGTAGTATTGGTATCAGTATTATTGTTGGTATTGCTATTGCTATGGGTATCGTTATTCCTATGGGTATCGTTATTCCTATTCGTCTTTATCTTGGCATTAGTATTCGTACTACTATTGGTATTGGTTTTAGCGCTGTATCATCTGAATCGATGAGTATAGAAAACCGAAGTTCGTCACCTTTTCCAGTGAATGATAAGCGGAACAAAACCAATTAACAATGGAGTTTGAACAAAAAAACGGATCCTTATAGGTATTTCATCACGGTGAATCCGAAGAATATTCACATGCATTTCGCTCGGAACTCTATTGATCGGTTAGGAACCAATACGAATGGAGTGGTTTTGAAAAACTTGTGTGAAATTCATACTCCTTCTGTCGAATTGCCTATGGACAGTTATTTTTTTCAATAACTCGATTTCTATCGGCTCCAGACCGACCAATAGGGTTTGACGGAAAATGCATGTGAAAGTCGGACCCCTTGTGACGGATTACCGCCGATGGGGACACGTTTTATAAAAAAACTTCATTGCTAATGGATTTTGTCTACATATCAATCCCCAGCAAAGATGAAGATCTTCGATTTTCTTTACTCACCCGTTCAGGATGAATAGCGCCAATATCAACAGTAATAGCCATACCAACAGCGATACCAACAATACCATTTGATATTGGTACTGTTACATCTCTAATGCTGTCAACAGCTTCATGAAAGATTATATCACGGTAACGTGGAAGAAATTTATGTATTTATTTAGACATTCGTAAGACAGGCTTAACGGCCAAGCAATATCGTGAATTTAGTTTCAAGGCAGCATCTTGTTACATCAATAGAATGTACCTTTGTGTTTCATGAAATAACGGATTTTCAATTCTAGTTTCAGCGATTCAACAAATCAAGTTCTCAATATGATGTTTTCATGATTTAAATTTTTTTTCTTTATGTAATAAGTATTATCTTGTGATATCAATGTTAAGATAAGATAATTGTCATCACTATACAAAGCGATTGACAGTATTCATATCTCAGATTAGTAGATTCAACAATAAATTAAAACTCAACATTGAAGTACCATAATTATTACAGGTTTCTCTTGAAAATAAAATAAAAATTTGAAACCTGAAACACATATCCTTCTAAGTTGTTAGAATACACAATGTAGCCTCTCACAAGTTTACATTATACATCAAAAGAGACAGTACACTCAAGACATCACATCCTGTGTAACATAAAAGAAACCTTGCTAGTCAGATAAGAAAAACTTTAGAAGAATCTTTAGGGTTATATTAAGAGAAAAACATCTGGTTTTTGTTTAAAAACTAAGAAAATTTCAGTCGAAAAAGAAACTAAAGATAAATAAACGCATTACTACAGTGCACTGTTTCACTGTCGCTATTCTTCTTCTTCTTCTTCATAATCATTACATGAGCGACATTTAAGACAAGTAGAAGCTATGGGCTCATCTTGTTCCTCAACAATGTTTTCATCTCTCATAGCATATATATTTGCTAATGACAGTGGCTCATTAATTTGATCTATCTTCGAAACACCAATAGAATCAGCTAAACATTGTGCATCAGCAATACTTAACGTTGATGGAAAACGATGTTGAACAATAAGACGTCCAGGACGTAAAAGTGCCGAATCTAGTGAAAGCAATGGACAATTAAACGTAGCTAAAATTTTTACATGAATTCCATCGCTTAAAAGGCCATCAGTAAGATTAAGTAGATTAGCAACTGATTGATTTGATGTACGCGATCGAGATAGACTTCCTTCTGCATCTTCAATAATTAGTAATGCATTTGAAAATATAACCAGCAGAGGAGCAAGTACAGGACTCGTTATATTATCAATCATATTACTTGGAATATAAATTAGATTTTCTTCTTGTTCGCATGTTAAGCAATGTAGTAAATAACGTATGTAGTGTGTTTTTCCTAAAAGAAAATGAATACTTTTTTTATTATTGAGAATTCAGTCAATAATCTACTTATTCATTATCTTTACCTGATCCAGGTTCTCCGTGCAACAGTATCAGACCGTTAGTATCTTTTTTATTAAGCCACGTTAAAATCTTTTTGTGTACATCAAGAAATCCTTGTCCACCATAGCTCAAAGCTAAATCATCGATACGTGGCTTCTTTACATAAGTACAACCTTGAAAATAGAATGAGCCGAAATCATTGTTGCAACGATTTCTACGTTTATAAATAAGACGTAAAGTAGCTACTTTAGGTTCACGAAGACTCAATGCATCATCATGGCTTAATTCATAGGCCAATGTTTGAACTAACGTTTCATGTTGAGCTAAATAGAATATAAGAATTTTGTCCACAACAAGAAAATGACAACCTGAAATATGATCAGGCTGAATAAATTTCTTAGAATTATTTGTATATTTTGTTACCCATGAACATCTATTCATATTTACGAGTACTCCATCAACATTGGGTAATGATAATAATTGTTCAAATACATAATATTCTGGCATCGCAGCGACCTTCCCAAAAAATATAGGAATTCCTATATAGGATAGGTCTAAAATAAATAGGATTGCCCTCAACTATATAGGAAAAATATAGGATACAAATTTGTTCTG
>OENT01002104.1:14059-28109 GCA_900239685.1 Rotaria macrura | reverse complement strand
TCACAGGAGAATCAGAAAAAGCTAATATTCTGGATTTAGAGGTTTCAAACAGTGGTCTATCGCTTGGAATATCTAAATTTAAAATCTAAAATTTACTGGCAACCGACTTGGTCGGCCGTCTCAAATAGGCTCTCTTAAAGTATCTTGACACCTATTGTTGATAGTTTTTCATTAATAAAACTTCGTCTAACGTTGAAACTGAAGGCATATTCGAGATGTTCTTGGAAACTCCTATAACTAATTATAGGTGAGAAAATAATTTTACAAAAATTACTTCGGGATAAGAACGATATTGATTTTCTTTCAATAGGCAGCACTAGAAGCAGAAACTAAAGCCAAATTGAATCAAAGGATGCTCTTTTGTGGAGTCGAATCAATGCGAATTGAGATTTTCTTATTCGTTTCAATATTTGGTTAAAATCTATGTACTTTTAAATCTGTTGTTATGATCTATTGGAAACTTAACCCTTTCCGGCCGGATGTTCCCTTTTGGGCACATTGAATGAGTATTTATTTATAATTTCATTGAGAATGATGACACACAGCTCTTTTAACATTTCGATCATTTTTTGCATACATTTTAGCGCATATTCATAGAGCTCAAGAAAAAGATTACCTTTTCTTAAAGAAATGTTTGTGTCTCCCAATTTGTGCCAAAAGAGCGTCCAAACATAAATGATAAAATTTTTCGTGTTCCTACAAATTCTAAGTTTTAGTCAACCAGCGATTAATTTTTTTTTGGAGACACTTTTTCTATTGCATCGGAAGACCGAATTTCTTCGGCACGTCAATGTGAGAAAAAGGGAGGTGTTGCCTTTTGGTAACATGCGCCTGTAAGGGGTCAAAAATATTGGAAACGACAGTTTTTATTGGCCAATGAAAGGTCAATATATTGTTGTTGCTTTCAATTAGTTCTTTGATACTGAAGCGCAAATTTTCTTTCTTTCTGTCTATCATTTTGTAGACCAGAACTGACAAATGCCTTGCTTTATCCTAAAACTAACCAAAGTTATGAAAAATTGGATATGCATCGTTAGAAAATTTTTAATATTCCGGGAAATTCAAAGAAGTTTCAGATTGCTGCATAGTAATTCTGGTCGAAAAACTTAATAATGTTCTGAAACTTCTTTGGATTTCCGGGAATGTTAAGAATTGTCTAAAGATACATAACCAATTTTGCCTAATTTGGGGAAGATTTAGGAAAAATCAAGACATCTGTTAGTTCTAGTCTGTAAAAGGACAGGCAAAAAGAAAACTTGCGCTTCAGTATCAAAGAACTGATTGAAAGCAACAAGGAAAAATAGGCCTTTCACAGGCCAATAAAAACTGACGCTTCCAATATTTTTGACCCTTACAGCCGGATATCACCAAAATGGTTACACATTTAGCCATTAGGTACTAAACAAGGTTTATCTTTTATGCGAGCACATTTCTAGTTTATTCTTACTGAGAGAAGTTCAATGGCACGAGAAAAGATTTTTTGCTATTAGCTCTCTAGTAGCCGGCCTTAAAGGGTTAAGTAGATGGAAACTTGATGTTTTTCAAAAGTGAATGGTAATCTTCAGAGCTGTAAAACAGATAAAAATGTTTATCAACGTTGGCTGATTAGAACTCGAGTTATAGACATTTTTCTTTTCCAGATAAAGCGGCATAAGGACTATGCCTCTCAATCAAATATATATATATGAAACTATATTGCATGTTTCTGTAGAGATAGATATGTAATCCTTCGAAGTCTTACAGAGTGCTATTTCCCAAACTACGATTACCACCGCTTCTTCAATAGAACAAGAAAGAATTGTCTTCACTATATGCTACCGAACTCCTATACTTACTTTGCGTTTGAAATTATTTTGAAGCACAANAATACTTCTAGCTTTACTTATATTATGACAGCTATTCTTTGCTTTAGCTTTATACTAACCTAAAACATCATTAATCATTGTCGTAAATCAAATATCATGAGCATAATCCATAAATTAAAACTGAGTATCCTGAACTGTCATTGATGTATTAACAAAACTTTACACATGTTCTAAAATAATTAATTATGTCGACAAATATACATCCATTGCAATGGGTAGTGATTTTCTTGACATTTTAGATTTTGGATGTTCCTGCATCAGAGTGGCAATAGTTGATAGAAAAACAGAATTCTTAGCAAAAGCTAGGGCGAATCAGAACGATTTTTAAAAGATCAGGACCTGCAGCGATGCTTAAATATGCAGCTCGTTTACGAGCGTATAAGACTGTATTACATGGTTTTCAGTATTAGAATGGTAGATATCTGTTACAGCATATTGAGTGAAATACAATTATATGAGCAAGAAACGGACATTGTTTATGGTGTTCATGTTGCGATCAAGAAAACAACAGAAAAAACGTAACGCGTCAAAATTTAGACGAAAATAAAATTGTAATAAGTGCACATTTTTACGTGCTCAAATTGTATTAAATCTCTCGAGCACATATATATTTGTTTGAAACTTCTGACGAGTTTAAATTGTGCACTTTGGATGATTCAATTTTCAAAAAAATGGAGATATCGTTGCTTTTTTAGTTAAATCTGAATTTAAAAAATAAGTAAATGCAGTAGTCAAACGTATTTATTTACAAAGTTTAACTGCAAGCTGAGTATGGTTAATTAAATGAGAATCGATTGATGCAGCTGACTATGTTTAAATGGTGGTTATATGTATAATTGTCATTTTCGTGAAGATCGATAGAATCACGAAATTCAGCAAAAATAGAAAATTAATGTTTATATCTTAAATAAAATGTCTGCGTTTTATTCATAGATTTATTTAGTTAAAAAAAGAATTAGATTTTTTTCTGTCAACGATTTTTACACGTTTGTTATTTGAATTGAATATTTCCCTAATGATAGCAGTTATATTCCAAATATTGGTTCAAGCAAGTCAAACCTTTAGGATATGATTGCTCGATCAAGTAATATGCTGAATGCAAAAACTAAACGTTTAGGAGAATGTAAAAATAGACGAGAAAAAGGTTTTTCTATCTTTAAGAGATCCATGCAACTACTGCATATTCTTTGAAAGTAACATTTATAAAGATTGTTTTCCTAGATTTCGGGTCATTTTGAGTTTTCCTGTAATTTTTGAATATATAAAGTTGTATAGATATAGAAAATTTGTATTTGTAATATCATTCAAAATTTATTATACTCAATTCACAACACTAATAAGAACTTATTTGTTGTCAACACATGCCCACATATATTTGTCAAATTTATTTTCAACTCTCTTTTTTTAGAATGAGGAATGCGTCAGTCACGCACTCACTGAAATTCATTTTTATTATTGCGCTTTTACGTAAGCGATTGCTCAAACAGGTTTAGATGTAGACATTTTTACATGTTGAAAATCAAAATATAATGAAAACGAGCAGAAAAATATTCAATAAACGCTTGTTAGCGTAGTCCCCTTTGAATTTGGAATGTGGAACCCAGATGTCTCGTTTAGCTTCATTACACTAGTATAAAATACACAAAACATAAAACTTCTAAATGAAAAACGTTCGTTGCAAATAATAATCGATTGTCACCAAACGCTCTGTGTAATTTGTATTATTTGCAAAACATTTTGACTTCAAACTTACACTCACCATTTTCTTCGGAAATATATGTGAGTTTCACAAAAATATCTTAATATTTTTACTAATAAAATACCGTTTTAATAAGGAGTAGATATGTGCAACATGGTCCCGGTCCAAGTCCTAACAAGACTGGGACCCGGACAGAATTTTTTAGGCTCGACGTTTTTTTTCATAAGAAGGAGATTGATAGTGGAACGCTACCATTTTCCATGGTGATCAAGACGAGGAATTTTTTCTTGCGATTTATATCTTTTATAACTATGTGTAATTGATGCCAAATGTTTGATTGACACAAACTGTTTTATAAATTTTCATGCAAAAGATTAGTGAGGTATAGCAACATACCTTGATACTTTCAATAACCATTACATTTCACTTATTCAAAAACAAAATACAAAAAAAAATTATTCAAATCTAAAGCGTCGTCCTCGTTATTTGTTTTTATTAGAATCACTCTCATATTCTTCATCGCCATCGTTTGAATCGTGACTATTTCAAATAAATCTTTGCTTATAGACTTTTCTGCTGAGGAACGTTCAGCTGCAACATCGTGATTAAATGTAGATAAAAATGTTAGATTGCTTTTTAGAAACGTCGATTCATCGATTTTGGCGGTGTTTAAACGTGTTCTTCTATTTGTGACATTTGCTGAACTAGTTGAAAAGAGACATTCAATGCTAGTGTTAGTAGCAGGAATGACAAGTAGATCAAAAGCAATTGAATTTAGAATTGGATAAGTAAGTTGTTGCTCATCCCAAAAGTGAAAAAAAATCATCTGTATCAGAATCAAATGTAAAAGAAGCCTTAAAATACTTTTCGAATTCTTGTATCATCATTTGGAATATTTTCACTGATGGATCGGGGTCATAACAATCAGAAAGTAAACTGGTTGTAGTTTTTTTTCGGTGTAGCAAATGATGTTGTCATCTTGGTGAATGTTTTGTTTGTTTTTGATTCAAGCGATTGTCGTCTATCATATTCTTTCTTTAAAACATCACATAATTCTTGTTTCAAATGAGGACATTTACTAAAACACATAAAAACAGGAAAATTTGAATTTAAAATGATGTGTTCTATCAAGAAAATGACCTTATGCTAATTTAAGTTTAATGCTCGTTACAAAAGTACCGTTATAGTCACATATTAGACAATCGTTTTGGGGCATAATAAACTAGATTTTGATTCAGTTAAAGTCTCATTTCGCAATCACAGTCTTATTAAATTGTAGGAGCGTTGTGAAAATTATTTTTATTTCACGAAAAGGAAATCTTACTTGAATTTCGAGATCATTTCTTAATTAAGTAAAAGGACTTGATGCTTTCCATACTATTTGTTTCTCAAATCTTTTTGTAATCTATAACGTTATTTTTTGCTTATCTTCATTCTTTCAGTTTTGGATGCAATATCATAGCCATCATATGTTCTTTGTTTATTATTCATTGATATTCTAATTCTGATAATAAAAATCGTTTAATCTTCGATATTCCATCGGAATCATCTGACTCGAATTGAGATAATTTTATTTGTTGTGTTTTCATTGGAATTACGAGTTGAAGTGTTCGGTATGTTTCAGCACTCAATGTTTCTGTCACTTGAAATTAAGTAATGAAAACTTTCTTGTTACTTGGAAACAGAGAATTAAGGAAAGACAGTCGAAGGCAGTTCACAAGTGAAACCCTTGTGATTAAAATCATGCGACATGATGCAGAGAAAAATAACACTCACCACACGATGAAAAATATTTTGCAGTCTCTAATAAAACCCAGATCAATACATATCAAACGAAGCTTTTTCTCAGAACTATAGTCAATAACTCATTTATTTCTAAGTACATATCAAGAAAATCTTTTATCATGTGGAATGCACTATTCTACCTTGTTTTAGAAAAGAAATTGATCGATCGAGACAATTTTTCTTAAATATGTGTTTATGTAATATGTATAACAATTGCTTTAACTTGTTTAAATGCTTGTTGAATTCCGTCGCAACCTGTATTAGCGATGGTCAATGAATGTTCGACAATTTTATTGATATCGTGTGCCGAACATCCAATTTTTGTCGTCCCATCTCGAAATGCTGCTTTCATCTTTGGCTCATTGTCAGTAACTACATAAATATTTTCATTGATTGTTAAATCATATTCAGCTAAGATGCTTTCGGTAAATGCACTTATATTTGAACTTTTGCTGTTCGGCAAATCATATTCACGATAAGCGAGTACCATAGATTTCAAACCATACTGTTTGAAATAACAATGAAGTGAAATACCGCCAATAAAAGCAACTCAAGTATGTGATTCGGTCCTAAAATCGACGGTTATGGAATATCGATTGTTATTTTTGATAATTTTTCTCAATTGATTCTTTGTGGAGGTGTACATAGTATAAATTTCTCGGCTAACCTGCAGAAAACATTAAAAGTAATAACTTTGATCGAAATGAAACTTCCTGTTGTTCGATTGGGAATAATTGACTCGATTGGAATGGATTTATCTAGTGAACATCCTATTGACATTGCTTCAGAAATCTTTTTTTGAAAGCCAAGAGCATTAACAAGCGCAAATAGACGACTATCGAGAATGCAACATTCTGCAATAGCTTTTATCAATTTCTATTTTGGTAAACGCGTAGCACATGATTTATTTCGGGTACTAACTTTGAAGAAAGTAGATATTAGTTAAGTAGATGATGATGGACTGATAGATTGAAACTTGCAAGCAATTGTGTGTTTTTTCATCACATTTGCATTGGTATCAACTCTCTAGTTCAGTAACTTTTGACTGTTATCACACCAAATGTTAGCTTGGTTTAACAGAATTTACTATTATTTGTCGAAACCAATTCATATGTCCACTTGTTTTTGTTGTTTTCGAGCTATTTTTGTCATTTTCAAGTGGGTAATAGTAAGGTAAAGATGGATCAATTTTTTTTATCAATTCTGATAAATCTTCTACAAACAACATGTAAGCAAAATAAATCTAAAAATCATTTAAAAATTGCATCGGAACTGTCATGCATAAATGAAAACCCTGTTGTCCAGAGTGTTCAAACTTCATCTTAAAATTTAAACTGGATGATCCCAATGTAATCAAGCAACAGCCACTTTAATATTTGCTGTCACAACTTCTATACTGAATTTCATCTTTATTTTCACAAACAACAGAGTTGATGAACACGTAAACACACACTATAGATGAATTATTATTCAATTTAAAACAGTAATCAACCTCCAACAAGGTCTATATTAGATGTCATCTTGGTATTGTAAGATGTCTCGAGGTTATTGGCATCACTAGCACGCCATATGACATTGATCGGTTTTACAGGTATCAGTGAGAGAAACCAGAGGCGTACATGTTTCTGCTACTCAAAACGACAACGTTTTTTTTACAAAAAGACTAGAACTACCTCTTTTTTTAACCAGAAACAATCATTTTGCTTGAATCAGGACCGGAATCAGTACCCTGACTGTGACCGAGAGTGGGACTGGGACCAATTTCTTTTGAATGGGGACGTGACTAAAACTTAATGTCGTAACGGGACCGGGACGAGTTTTTTACTCTGATGGGGACTGGGACTTGGAACGGGACCAAAAACTATTGGTCCCATTCATGTCTAATAAGGAGCTCTGTTAAGTATGAGAAATTTCGAATGATAACTTTGATATTACTCTTCATTGAAAAAAAGGGTTACGAATTCTTTGCAAAATTCGGAACCCTTAGAAAGGTTTCGTCCATTGATACGAAACCATCGAAAAAGCTTATCAAACGTATAGCGATGGTTTTCATCGGTTTCGTACTTTTCCCCGAAACCTTTGGAGGGTGTCGATTTTTGCAACGAATTCGGAAGCTTTTTAGGTTTCGTTGCTTTCACGAAACCTTTTTAGTATCGGTTATGTGACCATTTTTGTTTTCAGTGTTAAATGCATATCTGCTCTATGTGTTCAACTTTGTACTGGATCAGTAACATAACGCTATTAGAATCTAGAAATTGAAAAGAGTCATTGATACAGAATTTTCTATAACTGTGTAGGAGAAATAAAGGACATTCATTCCTATCAAAAGTCTTCCTTAAAGATCAGAAGAATTCTACAACATCATTGTTGTTAACAATATTGGTTTTCCAATGCATACTATCTAACGACCTGTCCACATAACGGTCTACCTATTTCGGCAAAGTCAAAAAAATGCGAAATTCATGCTTTCATTATATAATCTTTACGTTTTTAAAGGGATGATGTGAGACATTTTCTTAATTATTCTTTCAGAGATGTTATCAATTTATTCATTTCGGAGAAACTATAATTAACTTTCTGTAGAAATAAACGTTGATGAAAATATGCCGATTTTTAAAAGCATTATTCCGTCACGAAAAACATTATTCCGTCACAAAACTTTTTTCTACATGTTAGACGAAGCTATCATGTATTTTGCATTGTGTTTTTTTCTATGTATAGCTCGTCATTTCAGCTACAACTTTTCTATACAAAATTTTTAAATCACACTCGTAATTGAGCTAAATAGTTTAGTTCTTTACACAGTAATCGAGCATGAAGTCTGTTTTTGGTTATTCCGTCACGGACATATATGCATATGAATCATAAAAAGGTAACAGAAAGACAAGATCTAGTGAAACTTTTATGATGTGTAGGGCAGCTCGAGTTAAATATGCGTTCAAAATATCAGCTCTATTCGACTTCAATCTGTTGAGATATTTCAGAGATGACTTGAAAAAACGTTATTCCGTCACGCTTGGACAGGTCGCTAATGCGTTTCGATCATGGCAAATTTGATTCATTATACATACGATCGTGATATAATTCATATTGATATGAAAGGATATTTTGAAGATTTTGTTTTTGATTATATTCAATCATTTTACTTCTTTATTAATAGGAATGAATCACGTAATATGATTATTTTATTCTTGAATTACATGAATTTCGATCGACAATACAACGATGATTATTAAAAGAAGCGTATATATGGGTATGGCATATGCATTTATTTTCGTTTTCTTGTTCTTTATTTCTTTATTTTACATTGAACAACAAGTTGAATAGTATTTCGAAAACTTTTTACCTGATAGAATTTCTAATTTTGTTAAACGTAATACAGATGAATGAAGTTTTGATATTGATCGAATAGAATATCGACGAATATATTATCAATTTCTATCTGAAAATGTTTTTTCAATCAAATCTTTCATGATTTCATTTTTCGTGATTTTTATCTAGTTTCTTTTGATCAACTACTATTTTATCATACGCCTGATGTACTTGTTTTGCAAACAAATGCAGAGATTAATTATATAACGAAAGTAATTTATGAGATTTGCTCAATGGTACTTGATCTTCAACCGGTGCAACATGAAGTTCAAGATAGATCAATTAGAGAACGCAAGGAAAATATGCATATCTTATCGAACGATGAAATAATTACTTAGAAATAAGTTAATGTTTGGGAAAATATTGAAAAATCTGATTTAACTGTAAAACTAGGGAAGAGATTGGGAAATAAAAAGATTTAGAAAATTAAAATGTGAATATGCTATTGTGACGTTCCATGCGGGGAACGTCCAGGTTCATTCCAGGAATGTAATGCTCCAGTTTGAGTGCATCATATAAATAATGATTAATCTTCCCTCTTCATTTCTTCTCATCTAATGAGTTGTCCTTACTTCATTGTCCTAAATTGTTCTTAGTTTGTATCCTTAGTTTACTTTTCTTACTTTCTGTCACTATCTTATTGTTCTTACTTCACTGTCCTTCTCTTGACCTCGTATTCATTCTTTTCATGCTCTATCCTTCTTTGTCCTGGTTGCGTATTTAAGAACATGATTTTTTATGTAAACGATACGATTGTATGATATGAAGGAATGAATAAAGTGTAATTCCACCAGCACTAGTCTCCCTTCTATCAGAAATGATTACAGCTTTTCATTAGTATCTGACAGTCTCTGGATTGATCAGATCATTCACTTGAACTTTTTACAGAGTTGCGATGAAAGATGTTCGTTAGAGTATTGCATATTACTTTAGTACCGATATCGTGGGTCATTCTGAAAGTTTTTAGATTTGCAAAACTGTTAGCTTAGTTTGAAAGAATTTTATTATATTTGTTCGAAGTAATGTCCTTGTGCACTAATACACGTATTCATTCTTTCGAACCACTTTTCATAACATTGGTAGAAATCATCTTTTTGAAGACAGTCTATTTGTGTTATGACAGCATCATGAAGTGCACTAATATCCTGAAAGTTTTTACCACGAAGTTTCTCTTCAATTTTTGGGAACAGCCCAAAATCACACGGACTTAGAACTGGTGAATATGCTGAATGGCTCATCAATTTGATGTGTTGAGTATCTAAATATTCCATTGTCAGTGCTGCCCTGCAAAGTTTCCAATGGAAATCTAAAACAAAATGTACATGTACATTTTACTTGTATGAGCAAAATGTACGTTTACACTTCGTTTTTGGCACCAAAGTGTACAAAGCGCACAGAAACCAATTTTTNTTTTTCGATCTAAAACACAAAAAATATTGCTCTTTTTGCAGTGATGAATATAAGCTAAGATTTAGAAAGCAATTAGCAGGGATAGCAGGACTGTGAAAGAGATATAAGGATCACCTGCCTGAAAAAATTTGACTAAGGCTTTCTCGGAGTTTTCGACCAACTGTATTTCTTCATTTCAGTCACAGCGCCGTCACCATCATACTATGTTGTCTATGCGAATCACATCAATCAGTGTGAAAATGTGATTGAAATTAAGAACAATGTAGCTAAGCCTCTCATTCTGACCCCTTTGCGTCCACCTGAAAATAAATGATAAATAAACATACTGTTTCACAATCGGGCACAATACTTTTAAAAATATGAGAAGAAAATGAGTTTGAACAACAAAAATAGTTCAAAGGTCCCAGTGTAATATCTAATACAGTAGGCAAAGTTCTAGAATCAAAGGGTAAATAGTTTTTGCAAAATGTACTGTGTACACTTTGATTTTTAGAGCAAAGTGTAAATCAGAGTGTAAATCAGAATCAGCAGATGTTCTGTACATTTTACTTCTGCTTGGTACACCTGCTATTGGAAACACTGCTGCCCTGTATGCAGGTGCATTGTCATTATGAATAAGAAGACCATTGAGACGTCAATGTTTCTCCACTTGTTTGAGCACCTGTGTAAGGCATTCATTTGCATACCACTTAGCTGTAACTGTTTTACCATTTTCAAGAGGAATGATTGTATTAAAACCGGACTTCATGAAGAAAACTGCAAACATATGCTTACCAACAGAACGTTTTCGACGAACTTTAGTTGGATGATGATCATTGCTTGCCACCCAAACGTGACTTTGACGCTTCGTTTTTGGATCATAATAGTAGAACCAACTTTCATCACCAGTGATAATATCATATACACGTTTTGATTTACTACCGTCGAATTTTTCGAGCATTTTTTGGCAATAGTCAACACGGTCCTGTTTTGGAGCTTCACTCAAACAATGTGGCACCCAACGACATGTGACTTTTATTAAACCAAGATAATCATGAAGAATAATTTCAGTTGATGTTGATCCAATCTGTAAGGTGTCTTCTCTTGCAAAATGACAAAATATCAGTTCAAATAGACTTTCTTCCAAATAAAATAAAANCTTTCATTAAGTAGATGCTGAATGATACATATAGGAATATATAGAAAATCACTATTTGCTTGAACCATCAAGTAAACAACTTATTCAAAGGCTGACATTGGTTAAAACTATACCCATTGTAACACATCAATTTAATAAGAACACTTATTTACTCAACATAGTTTAGGTAACAAGCGATTATTTAAATGCAGCGAATTTCGGTTCAGCATATGAAGCCGGTCTTTATATCAGAAAAAAATATTACAAGTTGCACACTCAATGGTGTATGCTTATTTTTGAACACTGATCAAATAGCAATACATATACTAAAAAATCGTTATATTTTTATTTTAAAAAATAAAAAAATTTCTGACATAATGCAAATATGCCTACGCAAAAATATCCTTGTTGGGCAGATTCAAATTATATATAGTTTCTGTGTAGATATCTTTATGCAACCGTATTAGTTTCATATTTTAAGTTAAAGATGCAAACTATTTTACTTATCGTTTCGTACAAACCAAGAAAAATAACTTGAATATAAATTATTTTATCTTGAGAGTAGGAAGCTGCGGGTACTTCTAGAACCAGACATCATTGTGTTTGAACCAAGCCCAAACTTGTGTGCGGGTATATTTTAGCATTGAAGTAAAATGAAAGAGTGATTATGAAAGATATGCTATTTCTTCTTTTCAAAATAATAATTGATCAAAATCAAGTGTTGCTCATCGATACCAACTCGGCATCTTGATTACATACAAAATTTTCTTATATGTTTCTCTCATTTCTATTAAAATTGAAATGTTTGGCTGCGAATAAAAAAACCCTATCATGAATAACTATGCAAATGAAAAACCGAACTTGAGTAAATAATCATGTATTTGAATATGGTCAATCTTTTTTTTGTGTATATCTTCATCACGAAAATATTACATAAGAAAAAAACTTGAACATCTTCGCAGTAGCGAATCGAAAAGTTTCAATGTGATTTGATTTATGTTTCACAATCATTCAAAAACGATGGATAAAATACAGTAGTGATGTCATCTATAATCTGCACCATGGAATTATTTTTTTAATGTGTTTCTTCTTCTGTCAGCTCATGTTCGGATAGAAAATCTTTCTTTAACAGTTTCAATTGAAAAGGTCAAGATTAGATAAAAAGTTCTGTTTAACAGTAAATGATCTTTTGTGAGAATTCGTAAGCCTGTTCGATTATATGATGCATAAAGGCTTCATAATCATCGAATCCTCAAATGTCTTACGTTGGCTTGATCTGAGCTATTTCTACTCAAAATTCGTAAAAATGCTCTGTCTTGAGGCGGTTTTATACCATTAATGAGTTCATCCATTAAAATTACATAAAATACAGAAAAATGAAGAAGAAATAAAATTGATCCGTGCGTTTTGTGTATTTTAAACTGGTTAAAAAATGAGTGTAATTGTAGTATTTATGTCCAAAATAGAAATATGTAGATATCTTAATCGATAGAAATTACTTTATTGAATATGGCAAAAATCAATTTTCATCAAATTGGCTTCTTTTGTTTGCCTTGAAGTGCACACCGAAACAAAACAAGAAAGATTGACAAGTTTTTCCAGTATCTTTTTCAATGAGTAAGCTTGAAGTTTTTGCAGTTCATAGTAATGGTCTAATGAAAAACTCTTATTGGCCACGCAGATACGCAAAAGGCTAAAACGCTGTTTTCATGCATTGGTGATGAAAATTGAAGAAAGCAACGCGATAAAACGTTTTTTTTCTAACTGTTGATGCATTTTAACAGGTTTAATAAAGATATCAGGTTTACGAACATGATTTTATGCGTTCAATTTCCACAGTAATCAAGTGCATGTATTTTAACATGATGAATCGCTCATTTTAGGACGCTAGCAAAAAAAGGATAAATTACAGAATGGTGGCTCGGTATAAGTCTTGTCTATAGCATTCTTCGATAGAAAATTACATTCCCAGTAAAGCACGTAGTTCTCAATTCGCCAATGATAATTACTTCCACTTCGATCGGGTATTGAATGAAAACATAGATACATGAACAGGAGCAAATTTAACGCTAGTTCTAATTCGAAAAGGAAGCTCATGAATCAAAGATTTCTGATGAATAGGTTTCATTAATCGATGTAATTTTACATAGGATACGTTGGTACATTAGTAAACATGGTCATCTATAGCCAGATGATCTGGAAGGGTATTTGCCTTATTTCTAGGGTACTATTGTAAGATACCTACATTAACAACTGCATATATGCCTATGGTTGCATTCAAAATCGAGTGTGTGGGTGTTGTGTGGGGAGATTTGATTACTCTTTTCACCCATACCCATACCCACACTTCACACCAGCAAATCCGCGCACACACTCTTCAGTACGAGTTGTATGTTACTTTCCGATTATTTTTGTAAGGCTAGAATCAGAATTTGGGATTTGTTTCATTTGTCCATTAATATACGCATTTCTTTATTTGAATGTTGTATTCTCTGTAAATTATTGTGTCACGTATCTTTTGCTTTTTTGCTCTGCCGCACAAATTATCTACTCTGTTCGTCACAATACACTATGGCTATTATTTGGTCTCTTTCAGAAAAAAATGTATACCTTCCGCTCCTCTTCTTCGGAGCTATTCTTCCTCTAGTTCTGGCATATATTAGCGTTCGATGTTTTGTTCCTTTCCCTATAGAGGGCTTTTTAATATAAAAAACGGTGTAACTGTTTGTGTCCAGTCAGCATACATATCTGTGGCTATAAAGTAGCTATTACTAGTGAAACAACTTCACAGCATCTTGATAA